>JAHBCN010018227.1:0-17352 GCA_019359885.1 Listronotus oregonensis
CAAAATATTTTTATATTTAATGATGTTAAAATATTTTGATTTAACATTTTTAACACATACAGGGTGGTCCAGTATCGAATAAATAATAAGGATTATGCCAACTGAAATGTTAGTATCGTGACATACTTGTATATATTTTTAGAAATTATACATTTCTGACAGTTTATTAAGGTAAATTTAAGTTAAAATATTTTGGTTTATTGTCCCAAATATACAGGTATATTTGAAATTAAAGATTTTTTTTTGGTTTGTTCCCACAAGATATTTTGTGACATTTACATAAGAGGTACATAGTTTTAAAATCTGCTCATTTTTTGGCAATTTTTTAATGGATGTATAATAAACTCAAGCTACCCATAACTAAAATAATTATCGTGTACACCTACAGGGTAAAGTATCTAGGAGGTTTCATTCACCATGCCTTCTGGATTTACCTATATTTTTAGGATAAGTTGTTTTAAAATTGCTTGCCGCGCAAAAAATTGCTGGTATAAAATTACTTATTAATAATTTAGTATTGTTCATTAAATTATTTATTAATTTATATAATTATTAGCTTAAAATTGTCAAAGCGCAAAATTAGATCGCTTTTTTGACTTGAAGCACAAGAAACTGGCAAAAGTAAAATTTCTGAAGATATATACAAATTGATCATAAAATTAACATTTATTACTTGGCATAAACATATTTATTTCTTCGATACCTACTGGAGCATCCTTTATGTGTTAAATAGTAAATCACATTTTTTAACTCAAGTATTTAAATTATTTTTTTGTTGGATTTAGCTTATAAGTCAGGCTTTTTAGGTGTTTAAATTAGTATTAAGGAACAGGGAAGTTTTAACTTTTCAGTGATTTTTTGGGACACCCTGTAACCTTGCACATAAATGTTCTATTAAAAAGATTTTCCTAATAACTTAGAAAAAACATAAACAAATTTTAAAAAATCGTTTGAGAGCCAGAATTCCATGTTATGTGTGCCATATCATTTAGTTACTTTAGTAGTTACCTACTTAATTATCTCAAAAACCAGCAAGTATTGACGTATAGTGTTAATTTTTGATGCATTAAAGACGTAAATTATTCTTAAATATATAACTAACTGTGCGGAAACTGACCCTTAGATATAATATTGGAATAAACAACAACAAAAAAATACTCACCTTAAAAAAATGTTTTAATATTTGATGTATTATTATTCAGTATAGGCTTCTTAGTTCAAGACGTTTTAAGCTGTTTACATTGGTGCACATTTTAAGTATATTTAGTGTTAATTTTTATAGAATTTTTTAGATTTGTTTGTATCATCTTTTCCTATTACGTCAAAATGACTTGTAAGTAAAAAATTGATCTAAGTTTTTTCTATAAACTAAAATTATGCTTCCTAGGAGCTACTTTGCCAAAAACAGGCTATTGTATAAAACTATACAATAGAAAAATATTGGGATTATTGATCTTATTCTTTGGGTTAACTAAATACTACTTTTTTAAATTTATCTGTATAATCATTAATTTTCCCAAAATTATAAATTAATAATTATAATATATTATAAAATAAGATCTTTGTAACAAATAAATAGAAAGCGCAAAAAAAAAACTAATTTTGACAGGCGTACCTGAACACTTTATGTAAGTAAAAAATATGTACAGGGTGGTCAAAAAAATTTAAGAATATGTTTTTTTTAATAAAAAAATATTATTTAAAAAAATACCATAATCAATTATGCATGTAAAATAACATCAAAATACATTTACTTGTCACGTGACTGCTGTAATGGCGGCAACTTTAAAAAATGTTTTATGAAATGTCAAAAAGTGAGGTATGTAATGAAATATAGAAAGAAGTAATGCAAAAAAAATTAACGTTTAAAATTTAATCAAGGCTAAAATACTAAATTTTAAAGAAAAATATAAATATTTATAGAAATGAGATTTTTCGCTCATATGCATTCATTAATTATAATTTTTTCTGCCTATCAGAGGAAATCATTTTATTAGCACGTTTCATTAAAAAAATTAAAAAAAAACATTTTTTTAACTTTTTAACCCAGGATATAAATTCTACGTTTTTATTTAAATAAGGACTATGTTTAAACATATTGAATACTGCGGTGTGAATTTTAAAACTTATCTATCTTATTGTTAAATGACCATCGTATTTAAGATGTTCCAGTATTTGTCTTTAGATACAAGGTTTGGAGGAAATTATCAAGTCTACCGTAATTTTTACTTTCTTTTTTCTGTTTTGTTACATTAATAATAAAAAAAAAATAAATTTATTTGTTTCTATTTAAAATTATATAATATATACTAATAAAATTTTCAATTATAATAAGAAAGAATAATAAATTGAAATAATATTACTAAATGCTAATCGATTTCCAATGACAAAAAGCAAAAATTAAAATTTACTAAAAACACAGTTCGTTAAATTTTCTTTTTTTTTCCATAAAACTTAATAAATTAACCTAAAACTAAATTTTAAACACTTTTGTGTTATAAGTTTTTCCTATATTTAATCCCTAACCTTACTTTTTGATATTTTATGTCATCTTTTTTAAATTTTGCACCCTAACAACATTATGTGACAGGTGTAAATTTTTTTAGGTTAATTAGCATGCGCAACTAATTACCGGACATTTTTTTTGAAATATCTCAACAACACAAAAATTCCCACCATTCTTTATAACTTTATAAAAATTTTAAATTGCAGGATAAAAAAGAAATATTTGTATACAATGGTTTTAGACTTACTTATACAGTGTGTTATGAAAAACTTTTTTATTATTAACGTTACGAAAAAAAGTTATTTTTTTATAAAAGGTTCGGCATAGTCCACAACCTTAAATGCAACCATTAGATATCAGAATTTATCACTCGTATACGAGGTTTGTTAAGCGCCAAAGTAAAGTACCTTTATTTTTGACAATATTAAAAATTATTATAAAGAAAATATGTTTGGGAATAACTTTAAAATATTCAACATTGTTAATTTGCATTAAAAAACACTTTTAAAAATTTTCTCATATTACACGGGTCCCCAAAAAAAAGGTGTTCGCGGGGTGTCGGACTAAGATTTTCTGGTGTTTTTTTTTTCCGCTGAACTCGAATCTGAAGTCAAAATTGAGGGTCAAACAGCAAAAAATCGAGAAAAGCAAAAAAAAACTGATACGGTACATTTACCGACAGAAACCTACGCCAAGGAATGTTTGGACTACTACTATATAATCTTTAAAAGATACAACAAATTTCATAAAACAAAATATAAAGATTTTTAAATTGTCTATATAAAAAGTTATATAAACATTTTGATAGGGATAAATGATAAAGGAGATATAAACAAAAATTTTATTTTGACAAGAAATTTTCGTTCGATATAGGAAAAAAATAATTTTTTTTATTATTGTTAAATAACCTTAAATTTGCTGAAAAAATCCAAAACTTGCTTACAACTCGAAAAATAATGCATTTAGACAAGAATTATTTAACTTAAAATAGAGGTTTAAGCATTTATTTTAGTTTATGTTATATAAAGTTTCATGTATCTCTTATAGTTTTTGAGATATTGACATTTTAAATAAAAAAAAATTGTTAATATCTGAAATTACGCCTTATTTAGATTTTTTGCTGTTTGACCTCCAATTTTAACTTCAGATTCGTGTTAAACGAAAAAAATACAACAAAAAACCTTAGTGTCCGACTACCAACACACACACCACTTTTTTGTGGACCTGTGTTATGAATAATAAAGATTAATTTTAAAATAATGTGTAAATTTACATTTTCAACATTTTTGTAGGAAGAATATCAAAACAAACGTTTTTTATTATAAATTAACAATGTTGAATATTTAAAATGTATTTTTAAACACTTTTTTTTAGAAAAATTTTCATTACGTCAAAAATGTATTTTACTCTAAAGCAAAAAACACATTTTTTAACAAACCTTGTATATAACAGATAAATTTTAATATTTAATGGTTTCATTTAAGGTTTTAGGCTATGCAGAACTTTTAATAAAGAATACCTTTTTGTAACCTTGATAATAAAAAAGTTTTCCATATGCCTCTAACTTACGTAGACACACTGTACCTCCGTAAGTTAAATGGCGAAAAGTAAAAAAAAAACACCCAAATACACTTATTTGGTTGAAAAATAAATATTTTTATTAAAAACTAATAATCAATCTAAAATAAAAGAATAACCCAATAAAAACTAAAATCCTATAATATACAGGGTGTCCCAAAAGTAATGAGATACAGATCAACAGCAGATTCCTTAGGTCGAAACAATGCAATTTACGTAAACTTGCCTTATCTCAAACTTGATAATAACTAAGATACAAGGTGTCAAACTTTTAATTTCATTTTCGTTTTTTCGTAATAATTTTTTAACTAAATGACAGAGCGGTACAAAATTGGGGATCTGGGGTTTCTTTGAGGCGAGAAATTTAAATTCGTCCATGCTTTTGATGGAGTGACGCTAGTAGAAGGCCCCAGCTATGGCATACCCCACTTGTTTTAGATGACATAACTTTTTTTAAACTTAGTATATTAACCTGTTTATTAAAAAATATGTTTTTATAATCCCTTCTGCATCAAAAATGTATACCTTATTTAAGTCTTTTGGTGCAGCTGTTTATCGAGATAAACACGCTTTAAAGGACCCCGCAATTTTCCTATAGAAAATGAGTTTTGACCAATTGTTTTTAAACTTTGCAAAGTAATAGTTCTAAAAAAAACCCGAAAACCTTTCTACCCCCCCAAAATCACCCTCAAAGGTCACTCGGGATTTGGGGACCCTTGAGGGTGATTTTGGGGGGGTTAGGAGGGTGTTTGGGTTTTGTGCTTGTGGATACTTTTTATCAGCGTGTTGAGATAAATTACTTTGGAAAGTTTAAAAACAGTGGGTCGAAACCCATTTTCCATAGGAAAATTGCGGGGTCCTTTAAAGTCCGTTTATCTCGAAAACAGTTGCTCTTAAAGACTTAAATGAGGTATACATTTTTGATACAGAGGGAATAATAGTAACTTATTTTTTACTAACCAGGTCAATATACTAAGCTTAAAAAAAGTTATGTCATCTAAAACAAGTGGGGTCGGCCGTAGCTGGCGCCCTGTACCATCAACATCAAAAGCATAAACAGATTGGAAAAACTCGCCTCAAAGAACCCACAGATCCCCAAGTTTGTACCGGTATGTCATTTAGTTAGGAAATTGTTACGAAAAATTAAAAATTTGATACCCAGCATCCTGTAACTTACTTATTATTAAATTTGGGATAAGGCAAGTTTACGTAAATTGCATTATTGCGACATAAGAAATTTGCTGTTGCTCTGTGTCTCATTGCTTTTGGGACACCCTGTATAATTAAACATTGCTGCAATTGCATAATTCCTGTGTCTCTACATTTATTTATTTTAGCTCCAACCTCTGCTGATGACAGTCTATTAGATCAGTTCAGTTGTCCCATATGCTTTGAATATATGGACGAAAATATATACATCTGCACTAATGGTCACAGTTTATGTAAAAAGTGTAGATATCAAATTGTAGTATGTCCGATGTGCAATGTCGGGATGCAAATGTACAGAAATTTAGGACTTGAACAGGCAGCCAAAAAGGTAAAAGAGATAAAAGCAAAAGAGGAAAAAGTCAGAAAAAATGAAAGAAACCAATCACTTGTAGATGTGTCGTATGAACAGGTTGCAAACAAAACATTAAAAAGTAAGAAAATTTTTATTAAGGTTATAGGTTAAATAAGTAATGGACGGTTTTTAAATTAATTTTTCGTATACATCGTTAAATCAGAACTAGGTAGGTAGGTAGGTAGGTAGGTAGGTTTAAAGTGAGTGGGTATAACACCCTTCCTTCTTGGCAAAGTTGCGTATTGGAGAGCTCAATAATATACCGTTAAAAAATTGAACTTATATTTCGTACTACCGGAAATATGGCAAAAAACTAAAATTTTTGATTTTTGTTTTTATTTTCTTTACTATTTTATTTCAAAAGTTGGAAAAAATCTAAAAATACATTATCTTTGGAACTTTTTGCGGTTCATCTATTGGCGAAGTCAAAAAATTCTTACTACGTTTCGTTTTCGTTAAACCATCATCAACTTTATTTTTTTTAATACGGCCCTGGAGTTTTATACAAAAATGTATAATACTAAATATTTATTTAACAAATATGGAACGCTCCTATAAGAAATTATGTGCGTTCCTTGTGTAACTTATTGTCACCTATGAAAAATATATTTATTTAACAGAAACATATCGAATGTAATATATTATTAAATTGGGATTAAAACTGCTTAAAAAAATGCAATAAACAATCGAGGGCCGTATTTAAAAAAAAAGTTGATAATGGTTTAGCAAAAATGAAACGTTGTAAGAAATATATGACTTCTTCAATAGATGAACCGCAAAAAGTTCAAATGAGAATTGAAATTGAAATAAACTTGTAAAAAAATAAAAACGAAAATCGAAAATTTCAGTTTTTTGCCATATTTCCGGAAGTACAAAATACAACTTTAATTTTACAACGATATATTATTAGGCTCCCCAATATACAACTTTTCCAAATTCAAACTACCCACGTATCTCCTACCGTTTCGGATATCCCCCTGCTTATCTTGAAAACCTTGTTTATTAAATACATTTTCTTATTATTTGTCCCTTTTAACAACAAATCCCAAGCTTTTGGAGATTAGCTTATTTTTAAATTTAATTTTGGTTCTTAATATCAGTATAAAAATATATTTTAACATCTGCAATTGATCAAGAAACACTATAATATATTATTTTGTCAATCTATTTAGCGAGGCTGCCACCCTAAACCTGGTTCGAATTTACTTTTTACGGCAATGATAACTTAAAAAACGCGCGTGGTAACCGCCCTAAATGGATACGAGTTCTGATTTAATGGGGCAATTTACTTACCCGATATCTACAAATAACATCTCGGGATCTTTCTTTCTTATTCTTATTCTATTCCAATTATGGCCTTGGCTGCCATTTTTTTTTATCTCCAGCGCCGTTTAGCCAGCACTTCTCTTTCAGTCTTATGTTGCGATGTTGCAACATAAGCTTTCCCGGGGTTTGTCGATGGAAAGAAAAACTGGATGTCGAGCTTTGTAGCCCCCAGAAATTTCGACTAATTTACAGCTTAATCGATGAAAGGCACAATTAACGGTGAGCTAACCAAGAACTACTACTAGTATTGTGTACAACCAGCTTGCAGTCAGTTTAACATCCCACACCGCGCGAGCAACCAATCTTCCGCCATGGGAAGATAACCTGAAATGTAAAGGCATCAGAAACTAGGCCTTAAACCACTCACAGCGTTTAGCCCTAGAAGAAAGACCCCTATATTAAGTGGCGGCGAGTTCCGCTTCGATTTTCACGAGGAAAAACACGGTTTTCCGCGCCACTACGGTCGTTTTCCACGAAAACGCCGGAGTTTCCAAACGCGTGACTTCGCTTGATGAAAATCGAAACGTAAGACCGGAATTTTTCTTTTTTGCCACTAGTAAGACAAAGACATTTGGATCTTTCTTTATATTCGGCGAACCTTTGACATACGGTATTCATCGCGTAAGAAAGACCAACTTCGCACGCCTTTGCAAACTTTCATCGCCTATTTTTCCGGCTTTTTCTCCAGAGACTACGGTTATTTTCATCCATTCCTATCGCGGCGATTCGGAAAATACCGAAAAAAACCGTCGTGCCGTATCGTCGGTAAAAATTTCTGCTGGCGCTTGATTTTTGGAACGATGCCGCGATGGTCCGACTCGTGGCGTTTCTACTGATAGTTTGTGGGGATTTCATTCTAAATTGACGGGTTTTTTTGCATGAGTGGAGCCGATGAAACAGCGGGACAAGTTTATAATTATTTTTTATTAAAATGCTTTCTCTTTATGACGTAACTTTAGGACGCACAAAAAACGGTCCAAATTACCTGTAATGTGTGGACAAAAATGTTCGGCGATTCAACATGCCATTCCGAATCGCGGCGATACGAATGGATGAAAATAACTGTAGCATGGGGGGGACCTTTACAGTATTTGGTAAACGCGGACTAAACAACAATACATAAATACATGGACGCCTTTGAACGAGGAAAAGTTTGCCAAAGTGTATCTTAAGCACCAATGCTAAACATTCGCCAATGCCGATGGGAGTCCACGGGGAAAAAAGACACAATGTCACAAAGTATCAATTACGAGAAATATTAATTTTAAAGTTTGGACCTTTTGACATTCTTTAACTTGCAAATGAAATGGTTAAAATATGTAAAATTTTGTCCATTAAACTATCAGCATTACATATTTTAAAACATTGTATCTAAAAGTATATTTTTATAAAAACAATACACAAAAAAACTAAAAAACAGCAATTCTTCATCAATAAGAAATGTCAAAAAAAATCTTAATTTTTAAAGTAAAAAAAAATGTCCAAATTTACGAGGTCAGCTATCATAGTTGTTTGTATTGAGTTTGTTTTGTTTTATGTTGATTTTAGACCTAAAAGTAGTATTATATGGGTAACAGTATTAAATTACCAAAAAGACCTTTTCTTCGCAATTTTACTGTTGTTTTTTTTATTTCTCTTAGCGGCATAAGATACCTCATCATAATAAGTAGTTCTGGGCGTCCTGAAAGCAGAACTTTTTCGGAGCTTGCAAATCTTGCCTTGTTCTTATGATTTTGCGGATGGACCTTTCTTGTCTTTCGCCTGTGTCTCATATTTTAGAGGTGGCTACTAACGGACTGTCCGTGCTCTTCTCCAGAGGATGTCTTTATAATAAAATATAGATGTTTCTCTACTAGATGGCAATGCTTACTTAATTTTTGATATTTTGTGATATTCAAAACGAATACAATAATTAAAGTATCAATAGGGCTTACCGTAAAATACAACTTTTTCACGAGCAAACTTACAGAATTAACTTAGGTTCTGACACATTTGTAGATTATCACAGCCCCACAAAAAAAATGAATGTTCGGACTTGTGGGTCGGACATATGTATTCCCCTTTTTTTTGACGCTGAATCCGATACCGAGTACAGAAATGACCCTACACGTCTGGAACTGGCCCCCAGGGGCCAAAAATGGCCCCTTTAGTGCCTGAAAAATGGATTCCGGTATGAGGCGAGGTCGAAGATACATTCTCAAGCCAAGCTGGATTTATGGTCAACTGAAATTCCCCGTTGGGAACCGGAAAAATAACCCCTTAGGGGCCGGAAAATCGTGTTTCGGGCGCCGCAATCGCAAAAGTAGTATTTTTATGTACTTTTAAATTCCGGAAGTCAGACTGTGCTCAAAAAGTTTATGGTCAACTGGAATTCCTAGTTTGGGACCAGGAAAGTGACTACCTAGGGGGCAGAAAATCGTGTTTCGGACGCTGCAATCGCAACATTGGTATGTTTATATACTTTTATATTTTGAAACTTAGACTGTGCTTGAAAATTTTATGGCCTGGAATTTCCCGTTTGGGACCGGGAAAATGACCCCTTAGAGGCCGGAATATCGTGTATTGTATTGTTTACACTCCATACTTTATAGTGTTCTGAAGTTCCGTACTGACAGTTGAGTGTAGAGCAATACATGGGGAAAGAATAGAGGCATTGGAATCGATGAATCGGGCATTAAAAATCTTTTAGATACCTGGGAAAACTATCACTCAGGAGTAATTCTTGAATTAAGCCGTGAACCGAGCATGATGAAACCTTTTCAATCTCAAACCTACTTGCAGAGTAGAAAAACATATTGAAACCCAATAATTTTCCAACTTCGACAGGGGTATTTTATCAGGGGAAAACCACTGTTAGAATTGCGACGTCCGAAACTCGATTTCCCGATCCTAAGGGGTCATTCTCCCAGTACCAAACAGGGAATTTCAATTGGACATAAAATTTTTGAGTACAGTGTAAGTTCCAGAATTTAAAAGTGCATAAAAATACCACTGCTACGATTGCGGCGTCAGAAATATTATTTTCCGGCCCCTAAGGGGTCATTTACCGCTCCCAAACGGGGGATTTTAGTTGGCCATGAACTTTTCGACCACAAATCCGGCTTTGGCTTGAGAATGCACCTTCGACCTCGCCTCATTCCGGAATTCATCTTTTAGGCACTATAGGGGCCAATTTCAGTGGTGGAGGGCTATTTCTGAGCTCCGGATCCGATTCAGCGACGAAAAATACATGGGAATACATATGTCAGACCCACAAGTCGAAACACTAATTTTTTTGTGGGGCTGTATTATTTATGTTTTAGTAATGGTTGTTTTCTCTCTGAGGGTAATTATTAAATATCTTTATAACTAATCTTTCTCTTAAACGAATTAAATGCTTTGTCATCTGTATATATATATATATATATATATATATATAAAATATATATATATATATATATAATATATATATATATATATATATATATATATATATATATATATATATATATATATATATATATATATATATATATATATATATATATATATATATATAAAAGATTCTAAATTCTTGGGGATTCGGTCCAGGGCTGAAGTAAAACTCTTTTTTTACTAAACGCCGAGCTTTCGGAAATTTATTTTTTCCTTTTTCAAGGCTACAATATAAAGAAAAAATTTTTTACAATCAAAAAATTAATCTACAAATGCAACTTATTGTTTTAAAAGGATAAAAAAATATATAGCAAAATATAACAATAAAACTTACGTGTAAAGTGAGTTTTCTTAAGGCTAGAGTCATTATAAGAAACATAATCAATTTATTGTTTTACATCTTAGTGCTCATAATTTTTGAATTTAATTTTTTTTTTTAACATTTATACATTCTAGTGTTTTCTAGAACATCTTGAAACATACTGTTAAGTTAATACATATCGAAATCAATAGCAGTAGTGGTATTATCAGGACAAAATTCCTTTGTAGGTTTTTTTCTTTTTTTGTTATTTTGTCGAAAAAATATGTATAAAGTGTGCATGTTGGAAATTTTACAGAAAATTCTTTTAAAATTATTTAGGATTTTTTCTTTCTTTATATTTTATTATACAATAATTTAAAAAAGTAAGGATGGATACAAAAAAAAATTCTTTCTAAATTAATTATCGTTTTGTTTTAAGTTTTCTAATAGGCTAGAATAAATTATGCTTAGATCGTCAATATCTTTTCTTTTATTCATGCAACAACTATCCAGGAAAATCTCCACCATTTCTAAAAACTGTCTTTTGTTTTTGTTCTTTTCTGTATTAAGTACCTTTGCATTAGCAAAATCTATGTTATGATTGGTCATAAGGACATGTTCTGATAGGGTACATGTTTTTTTATTGAGTCTGCAATCGCTCTTATGTCTGGTAATGCGTTGCTGTAAAACAGTGGAAGTTTGTCCTATATAGTTACTGTTGCATTCTATGCATTGAAGAGAGTAAACAACATTCGATTTATTTAAATCACTATCTGTATCTTTTAGCCTGGAAAAAGTGTATCCAATTTTTAAAATTTGTTTTTCACTTATTTTAAGGCCTGTATATTTAGTTAAAATTTTTGCTAATTTGTGAAAAGTTTCACCGCAATATGGTAGTGAAAAATAATAAGAGGGTTGATTCTCAGTTGATAAGGCAGTAATATTTCGAGAAATGTTAGTTGGTTGGTTATTATTGGATAAAACAGATGAGCTTTCTAGAGAAATAGCCAAACTGTGTTCATTGTTCTGAAGATTGTTAACTTCTATTGTTCTATTGTTATTATTTAAATTATTAGTATTTATAGAATTATTTAAAAATTTATTAAGTAAGAATTTTGGATAGCCATTGTCTAATAAGATAGAGTAGAGCTTTTTATGTTTTTATTAATATATGATGGATGACAAATTTTTGTATTCTGTTTTTTAATGCTAGAATAAGATTGATTTTCATTTTTTTTGTGTGGTATGAATGATAATTCATATATCTACCAGAGTATGTTGGTTTTTGATACCAGTCTACCTTTATTACATTGTTTTCTGTCCTTATTAGTTTAGTGTCTAAAAAGGGGACACTGTTATTTGTTTCACGTTCTATAGTGAACTGAATTTTGTTGTTATAGCTGTTGAAAATGTTTAGTATTTCTTCAACGCCATTGGTAGGAACAGAAGTTACAATGTCGTCGACATATTTTTTTAAAAAAGGCAGCTGGAAACTTAATTTTGGGATACATTCTTCTAGCAAGTCATCCATAACATATTGTGAGGCAATGGGTGAAATTGTAGCTCCCATAGACGTACCCAAGATTTGTTTATAAAATTGATTATTAAATTTGCAAAAGGTTGTGTCAAAATAGATAATAAAACTGACACAATGTGATTATTTTTTTTGTTAAAACTGAATAGTGAAATATCTTGGAAACGAAGGAAAATTTGAAAAAGTATTCTTGGTTTTCGATTCAGAATTGAAAATTAATCCCACCAATCACCCTGTTATATATATATATATATATATATATATATATATATATATATATATATATATATATATATATATATATATATATATATATATATATATATATATATATATAACAAAGTGCCACAATTCGAGTGCATGCATGGGGATCTCGGAAACCGTAAGAGATACGAAGTCAGTTAAATTATGGCAAAGTTGCGCATTTAGGTGCCTAACAACATGCCGATTAGAAAGTTGTAAAATTCCGAGTACTTCCGGAGATATCCGGAAAAAACCAAAATTTGCTGATTTCGTTTTATTTTTTTTTGACGTTATTTAAAGATATATGGAAAAACAAAAGACACTTTCTTTTGACCACTTTTTAAGGTCTACAAAACACCTTTAAGAGATTTTCCGTACGACGTTTCGTTTTCGTTAGACCATCATCAACTTTATTTTTTTAAATGCGGCACTCCATTGTTTATTGCATTTTATTGAAGCAATTACAATGATGTATAACACTTAATATTCTTCTGTTAAATTAACATATTTTCCATAAGAGACAATGAGTAAGACAAGGAACGCACATCATTTCTTATAGGGGCGTTCCATATTTGTTAATAAATATAAAGTGTTATACATTTTTGTAATTGGTATAATAAGAGGTTCAAAAAAATTAAATAAAACCCAGGTCCGTAGGTATTTAAAAAAATAAAGTTGATGATGTCAACGAAAACGAACGTCCTACAGAAAATCTCTCAACGCTGTTTTGTTGAGCTTAAAAAGTAACCACAAGAAATGTCTTTTGTTTTTTCCCTATCTCTTTAAATAACGTCAGAAAAATAAAGACAAAATCAGCAAATTTCGTTTTCCGGACTCCGGAAGCACTCGGAATTTTCCTAAAATTTGCCATATTTAACCGACTTCATTACGTCCCGGTCTCTTTAGAATGTGGCCTTATATATATATATATATATATATATATATATATATATATATATATATATATATATATATATATATATATATATATATATATATATATATATATATATATATATATGTATATATATATATATATATATATATATATATTATATATATATATATATATATATATATATATATATATATATATATATATATATATATATATATATATATATATATAATTAAATAATTTATTTTTCGTTTTTAGGCACGCCGCTTCTTAAACGGAGGGCGGAGCTCTTATGGCTTACCGAAAGATTTTTTAATGACATACTTTTTCCGTGTCCATATCCCAAGTGTAGTTACGTCACAAAACACTTAGTTCAGCTAAAGAATCATTGTTCGTCCCATCCAAGTCATCATCATATCAGGTATGTGTACATCTAGGCGCACGGTAGTGCACGCGCTCAAGTTCCGGCCTAAAGCACGCACTGTCTATATTACTCTAAAAGTTTTAGCATGTGTTCTTCTATCATAACTTTGCTAATGTTCCACATAAACGTAAGAGATTTGATATATAAATTCACATAAATATTTTTATTACCTGTAGAAAAATTAAGTAACATATGTCAAGTGGTTTCCCAGATATTTAATTTTAAAAATCGACTAAATTACTGACTGACTGACTTTTGGTTTCCGCATTAAAACCACTAGAGGTGGGTCGTTATTTGGGTAACGTTATTTCAGAACGTTATTTGTCTATAACGAAACGTAACGTTACTAACTTTCGCAATAACTCGTTGCCAAAGAACGAGAGAACTGCATCATCTGACCGGTCTGGTGGCCGCGAGCAGCCGACAGACGTCCGCCTGATTGTGCGCCTGCCCGTTATTCGGTAACGATAAGCGAATGAAGTTAAAAGTTATTACAAGTTATTAGTTATTAGTATTATAGGTATTATTAGGTATTATAGGTACCGATTGCCCGTTCTTCGTTATTTGAGAACGAATTCAATAACTTTATTTTAGTTTCGCGTCGAAGTAGATGGACTGCAGAAACGACTGAAACTCGTATTCCCGTAAACGATTTGGTTATAAATATAAAAGTGTAACAATTAAATAATAACAGGGGTAAATAATGATTCAAATAAAGCATTATAAAATATAAATTTTTAATGAAAAATAATAAAAATTCCACCAACAAAATAGAACTTATTTCCTATGACTATGAATAAATTATAAAAATAAATTAAAAAATATAGATTAAATATAAAAAGGAAACTTAAAAATAAAAATATATACAACGCTATATATACAAAAGCTTTGGTTTTGTTAGAGAACTTTCTAATAACTTCGTTTCCAAATAACGTTATTTAAGAACGTTATTTCTTGGCAACGAGAACGAGTAACACGTTATTTAAGAAGAACCGTTATTTCCACCTCTAAAAACCACCAATTACCTCGTTTCCTTAAACTTATGACCTTATATATTTTGTCGAACATCCCGAAAAAATTATTATCCATATTCCATATACTTTAATACTTATAAAATTCTAACCATTTCCCTAATTCTTGCAGAAATCACTGTTGTATTTTGTGTTTGGCTAAAAAAATTGTTTTATACAGGCATATCAGTGCATTGTTCTGTGAATTTAAGCTAATATCATCCTCACGCATATTTTGATTTTTTTAACCCTTTAACTTTAGAAGTTCAGCATTTTAAGACATTATAGAAACCGTTAGCGGTTGAGGCCTTATTAGGCTCTTTTTTACTAAACCGAAGGAATTTAGCAGGTCTACTTTTACACTGGTTCACATGAATAAAAAGAAATATCCAAGTGAAATTTTTCTAAACAATAAGAACATGTAACGTAATTCGTAACAGGATCTTCCGAAGTTCGTACAAATGAAGAAATATTTTTTTAACCTTAAACCTGTTTTCTTAAAGCTACAAGTCCTAAACGGTTCTAACTTCTGGGATCCAGTTGTTGTACTTTTTTAATTGGTTCCTCATACTGATGATACCTAAATAGATGTATAGAGCAAATTTTTGCTCTTTTCATACGTGAAGATCTTCTTTTATGTGCTTTTGTAGTTTTCTTAAAATTTAATATAGGATAATACCATCTTAAATTTAAAAAAAGTATAACAAGTAATATAGGCACAAAAATGCTGCTTTTTGGCATTTTGTAGGCCAGCTAGAAAAAAGCCATTAAAAGACTTGTTTACACTAAATAAGAGACTATTTTTTTACGCAGTAAAACTTAATTAAAACACGGTCTCGCGAGCATCAGCAGAAACTTTTTCTACAAACAATCAAATTGGCATAATATTTAACGACCAGATAATGGTGGCTGTCATACACGTAAGTAGTGTTTATGGCACGAGCCATAGGCGAGTGTCAAAAATTACTTGATTGAATAATAGCTATTTTATGCTACTACCACAGTTTAAAGAATATACAATATATGAGTTGTGTCACTCGTGGCGGCTTTCAAAACGCACCCCTCTTATCCCCGCCTGTCCAATATATTCGTACTAGTCTATGGCCCAGCATGAAGCCGACTGATACGCAGTGCGCCAGAAATCGTTTTGCTGTAACCGTGTGCTTTGGTATAGCGTGTCTCTAAAAAGTTGTTAAATATGTCTAATAATATTTGTTTAGTGGATAATTGATAAAGTAGAATAAAAGACCATTTTTCGTTTTTTCAAATGCACAAGGACCATATTAATATAAATCATATAGATTAAACTATTTTATTGGTATTTGAATTGAAAATATATTAAAGTTTTAAATGTCAAGCTTGGTAAAGTGCTTTGGGATTCATTGAGTTCCACAAATTTGCCAATTATACGGTAGAATAATGTCAGAACCGTATTAACGTTTGTTCTTTTTTAAAGATGAGGATTCCTTAAACCCTTTTAGGAGTCGCATTTATTCATATGCGATTTCATCTGTAGGTTTACCCAGTAAGCCTGCTAAAAAGGGTAAATTTAACATTTGTTTTATTGAAAACTTGAGTAAAATAACTTATGCGTATAGTTGGATCATTTTTAAAATGAAAATTCGGCGCCCTTTGAAAGAAAAAAAAGCAAAAAAGATTTGGTTTGAACTGCGGCTGCCTTTGCTTTTTATAATGTGTCGCTTCCCGCACGTATCTGTAATTATAGACCATATAAAAAGCAAAGGCGACCGACAATAAAAATTAAACCTATTTGCTACTTTTTATGTTTTTTTTTCTTTTAAAAGGGCACCGAATTTTCATTTTAAAAATGTTTCAACTATACCTTCTTATGTATAATTAGACCATCTTTGGAGTATTGTTCTTATGTCTAGAGAATGGCGTCTCCCATAACACTTAGCATTCTTAATTTCATTCAGGGAAGGGCGATTCATCCTATTAATGATTCCATGCTTACAGGAAAGCTTTTCTCTCTCGCCAGCAGTAATCTGACTTATGAGTACTCGAATTTTTCTTTTTGTAAGGCGTCATTTAACAGACAAAAATTTATAACTATTTTTCTAAACAACCGATTTTCAAATTTCCAACTGGATTTTAAAGAGGATACATATGGCTTTAAAAAATATATATCATCGTGATGTTCTGCTAAAAAAATTCTATTTATTTGAGACTTTGAAAATTTGAACAAATTAAGAATCCGATCAATGGAAAAAATCAGATAAATTCCCTATAAACTTGAATAATGGAAAATCAATGGCCCAATATACTTTTTCATTTAATTATTCAACTGCCCATTGACACAATATATGTTGGTGCCAACATCGGCCCTTATTGGTTTGGCACCCGGCCCATCAACCTTATCAGTCGTTTGCCAACACTTCTACAATTGGCCCTATGTTGTTTTATGAAGGCCCCTGTTGAAAAACCATTGGGGTGTTAACGATATAGTAACTAATATCTAGCGATGTTTCATTTAGGGCCACTGTTGGAAAATCATTGGGATATTAGCTAAATAGTAACTAATATTTACCGTGTTTCA
>JAHBCN010018228.1:0-17346 GCA_019359885.1 Listronotus oregonensis
CCGCGGAAAACTAAAATTAAGTGGAAGATTTGTCTCTCGACAAGTGAAAGACTAGAAAAAGTTGCTGTATTTTGTAAAAAAAGTAACAAATTGCCGCAATTTGTGGAAAACTTAGTTGAATACTTTGGTGTAAACGCGGCGACACTCCGGGGGAAACCAAAATTTAGTGGAAGATTTGTCTTTCGACAAGTGGAAGACAGAAAAAGTTGCTGTATTTTGTAGAAAAAGTAACAAATTGCCGCAATTTGAGGAAAACTTAGTTAAATACTTTGGTGTAAACGCGGCTTAAGAAAATTAAGATAGCACTATTGGTTTTATTGTTGCTTTATACAAAAAGTTACCATAACCCACCAACTTTTAGTGTTAAGAATATGCTAAGGCCTAAATATTAAAACTAATTTATTAGTTCTATATTAGTCGAGGCAATAAAGCACTAAAAAGGCCAAAAGTTCGGAATTTTTTGTACTAAGATGGATCCAAATGCGGTGTTTTGCATTCGCTTTCAATTTTTTTTTGTAAAAAATGTTCCAACTTTGTGACTTATGCAAACCGCAAATTGCATTTCTGCAGCCAAAAATGCATTAAAAAAATGCATTTTTTAAGACGGGTTTTGGAAGATTTAATAACTTTGTAAATAAGAGTCAGTACACCTAGTGTACCGGAACCTGGGCCTGAACGTCGTCTCCGAAGGTTTTCCAGACACGACCGCTAAAAACAAACCGAAAATCGTTATGGGGGTTTTTTAGGCCGCTAAATCCAAACTTTGACAAAAAAAATAAAAATCGGAGTCAAAGTTATAAAATTATTATAAACAAAGAATTAAATTTTTTAAAACTTTTATGGCACCATCTTTTAAGTATGTACATAAGAAGGGCTTTACGAAGCGAAAAATTTATACGACAATTATTTAAGCATTTTTTTAATGTACAAAAGTTCGAAATAATTTTGTTAATTGACAATTGTCTAACTTGTTGAAAAACTAACTTTAAGTTAAATTTTTAATGGAAACAAATTCTTTAAGGTGTTTTGAACACACCGTAATGTTTTATAATTTTTCAATTAATATTAAATAACTTAAAAAAAGTATTTAGTGTGACGTACTCGGTTTACAGCGTTAAATTAAAATTGTAAATAACGGAGATAAAACTTCGGAAGTTGGGACTTTTTTATCAGTAATTTTCTCCTTTTCAAGGATCTTTTTTGCAATTTCCTCATGGTTTTTGAGTTATCATTAAAAATCGAAAAAGTTTTTTTTCTCGTTTTTTTTTTAATAATAATTGCAATTTTTTTGGCTCAGATTTGCATTTTGCGTCAAATGAGCTACCGCTCATATTTTTCGAAGCCTTTTAACAACACACACTTTTCCTCTAGACTATTTTAATTCCGGACAAAAAAATGCAATTTTTTCCAAATTTTCGAGGTTTTTAAGATTTTTTTACGGTGATGGCAGCAGAGTCTGCATGCTTTTTTATCCAATTTAAAGTAAAAACTAATACCAAACTCAAATGTTAAATTTAATAATACGCAAAAACCATTTTTGAAAGATGCTGTGTATACAACATAAAAATTTATGTACCTGATGGATGTGGGTTTAATTTTATTCCAGTCAATTAAACTTTAGTTATTTTCTTTCATCAAAGTTAATATTTTCCCATGGATCTAGCAAAACCTATATGTCAACTCTTTTTGAGATGGTCACATCATATCGTCGTTAACAAGCAAACCATATAACTATTACATTGATTACTATGGGTGGAGCCTTATAATGGCCAAATAATAACTTGTTTTTTTATGTACAAAGACTATAGAATATGGAAAATGCAACTGGATTGTTGCAAAAAAAAGTGAGCAATTAAATACAATGTTATGGTAGAAGGAGGATTTTAAATTAAAAGTTAGTAAACGCAATATCCAATACAGTTTTTTAACTAAGAAAAATATTAAGCTCTTTTAAATACTCCCTTATTACCTACAGAAATAAAAATCTTGTCACTTAATCGATTTAGTGAGAAGATGCTGGTAATCAGTAAAAAATTGAGTTATTGCTTATGGATAGGCATACAGTTTACCCGGCCAAGGGAATCTAAACGAATAGGGTATTTATTAATTATTTTTTTTTTAATAAAATCTAATTAGTTTTAAAAAATTACACCTTTGCAGCCATTCGGTAGGTTTTTTATAGCGACATTCAATTAACAACATTAGGCATCGGTAGGGTTTTAAATTTTAAAATAAAAAATATTTCTTTGAAACTTTGTAAGAGAATTCATTTTGGCGTAACCTTCAACTGTTTTATATCTAATAATTCTAAAAATTTGGCGTTTTTAAAGTGACATGCATCAAATATGTTTAGCACATAGGTTAGGTCAAAAGACCCTTAATTTTTGTGTGTGTAACCATATTATTTAACTATTATTTATCTAGCAACTGTGCAAAAATCATTCGGTTATTTTTAAACAACATAATATCATAAATTTAATATGTTGAGAATATGGGTCTCGCTAAAACCCCCAATATTTTTGTAGGTCAATATATTTTCCGATTTTTGGATAATAAAATCGTATATGTCGAGTAAAAAATTAACTAAACTCGATGGTTGTAGCGAATTTTTTTATAAATAGTTATTTACTACCAAATTTTAATTTCCTGATGTTTGGTTTTCAGATTCGGATTCAAATACGTTGTTTTTGGTTTCCATAAAACTTAAAATAATATTAGCAATTATTTAAATGAATTTTGGCATTGTTAGCTTTTATTGTGCTAAAAGCGGTTTTTAGAGTTAACAAATAAAAGAAATTGATTAGAAATATATGCCCTATGACACCATTACGAAAGCAGAAGAAGCGGCAATGCAGATATTACTAGAAAAAACCCGAGATTGTTATGACAAAGAGTGCAAAGTTTTTGAAAAATGGATGGATTTAAGAAAGATAAAAAGAATTGACGAAAACGTTTTGCTCGCTTTCTTTAACATTTACAGCGACCCCAAACAGTGTTGTTTGGGGTCGCAGTTTCACGTATTTTTCATAAATTTGGTAAAATAGTCCGTTGATGTAAAAACTTCTACTGCTTTTATTTTTCGTATTTTTTAATTTGAAAACTGCAACTGACCCTGTATCTTCAACGTTATCTATTGTAAGCTGTATAAGTTCTTGTTTATGACAAGCTCCAGAAATGCCTAAAATTAGTGCCACCTGAAACAAAAAAAAAATAACCATTTAGTAATGTAATAAAAACGCATGATTGGAGAATTTTAGTCTTAATCTTTTTTACATACACGTGCAATAATTTCCAATCTAAAAAACCATCAGATGATAAGTAAAAAAGATTTTTATATTGCAGTTTTTTTATAATACAACATTTTTTACCTTTTCGAATAGAAATTCGCTGTCTTGTGCTGTATTGACGAGCTGATGAATCCCTTCTGCAGTTACAGCCTTTGCTTTTTTAGGGACATAACCTTTCGATTTTCTTTTTAAGAAGGCCCTCAGCTTGGTATATTGGCTGATGTCGATGTTGTGGTGTGCTTCTATTGTACTTTTTAACATCTAGTATTGCGTCCAAAGGGTGGATGGTGATACTTTATCGAAGAATTCGTTTATGTATGCCAGCAATACATTTTCAGAAAATAAACTTTTTATTTTATTTGCTTTTTGCCATTCCATAAACTGGATATAAGCGCGTATAGAACGATCCCGCGAAGTTTCGAGCAGTAAATTTAGTGATGTTTTTCGGGCGGCTTGTATAATTTCTGGTGGTGTATTTTCATTTTCACTATCAGTCTCCATTTTAGCCGAATTTTTTATATTAAATCACGTTAAATACCAACAACAAACGATCAAAATTAAATTGTCACTCGACTGACGCGCTAGGACTACGTTTTGTTTTTGTTGCGTAACTCATGAAAACGATTTATAGCTTATATTTAAGAGATAATTGGTTGTCAGTTATTTTCCTCTCTAGAGGGAAAAATGTTTTCCTCTCTAGAGAGGAAAATGAAAATCAGTTTGCGTGTAAAATATGCATGTTTCCGAAGCAGTAGAGAGTGCGATATGTTCATTTTCCTAAGTGGTCGTAGGAAAATAACTTTACAATATATTTTTTTAAATTTTTACTTCTAACTTTAAGGTAAGCTAAAGGACTCAGTTGATAATCAATTAAATTATTTGCAATTTAGAATTATTTATTAAAAAACCTAGGGGGGGTCAATATTTTCTGGTAATTTTAAATATAAGATTATGAAATGCAAACCCGATGCGTGTCCTTGAATATTAACCATATTGTTTTTTGTTGTTTAACGTCGTCGATATGTACTTACTTTACCTAAACTTAATTTAAAATAAAATACGTGCCATTAAAAATCTTCACCCCAAAATAAAATATTTAAATTTTTAAAATCTATTTATATCACGCACAATCTAAATCTAAATCAAGCCGGGAATTATAATATGTATCTATAATATCTATCTATACCACTTATAGTCCGGGAGCTAAAGACGTCAAATAAAAAGTTAATAATAGGCGATTCATATTATTACATTGCGTTAGAGAGATCTTTTTTAATAACAAAATGATTAGTTAGATCGCGTAACAATAAGTGTTTGAAGCCCGGACAATGGCATGTTTTTAGTCCCGAAAATCCCGGGATTGGGGTATGGCAATTTGAAAATTTCAAAAATCCTTATTTTTTTAAATGTTGAAATCTGTTTTCGATGGTTCTAGTTTTAAATAACATTATGCTTTATGGTTTTTTACTTAAGATATGTCCTAATACTCTTAACGTAATTTTTAAAAAAATATTACTTAATGAGAGTACCACCTACAAGTGTAGGAGCAAAAAAAAACCTATTCTTCGGCAGTCACATTTACGACTTATCTTTAGATACATTTCTTTTCTTTTAATCTGTATACTCTGTATGTATCTAAGATCAGACCCTCTCTAAAATATTGTTGTCGTGTCTGAGGACTGGCATCTCCTTTATCTCTTAGATTTTTCTATTTAAAAAAGAGCTGTTCGTATATCAACAATCCCACGCTTACAAAAATGTTTCCTTCCTGTCCCCACCGACGGGCTGTAGGGGAACTATCGCTCTTTTATAGGGATTTTCAAGGCTACCTTCTCTTTCTTGGCCAGTATCATTTCTTCTCTGGCAGCTCCTAACAGAACAACACGTACTGCAATTATTATACATTTTTTTACAGCTTAACTTGAGGGACGCTGTACTTCCCACTTTGTTCATGTCTTCATCCCTAGAGAGTAGTCCATTCAAAACGTGGATGGATGCCCAGTTTCGCTGCAAGTAGAGACTACCTCAGGGCAAAAAAAATCAATTTTTTACATTGTTTTACTTTTAATTCGAATTTTATATTTTCTAAGCCCCCAAAAGGGGTGCGGAGATACTTATAATGCCTTAGGGAATGACAATATTTTTTTGGTCGAAAATGGCTTTGTATCCAAATTTTTAGCAAAAAGCACAAAAAAAATATTTGCATTTTTTTTAATTGTACGATATTTTAGGGATGATTGGGGGTTGTTTTACCCCCAATAAATTACCCTTAAATTAAATTCAGGCTTAAGCTAATATAATGTCATACAAAATACAATTTTTTATCAATATTAAATAATTAATATGAATATTTTATAAGATTATTCTTAAAAAAACTCTAAAATGGGTGTTTTTTAACCTTTAATGGGTGACGCCGGGGTTTAAGGGTTTCGGGACTCCAAAATTCGGAATCAGCAATGCAAAGAACGTTCCCTGAAGGAAGTCTCTACTTGCAGCGAAATTGGGCACCCAGAACCCGCGTTTTGAATGGAATAGAGTCCAGACTATGGAAACTGCAACCCGCAGATGTTTTTCCTTTTACTTCAGATCTTTAAATATTTAAGTCCCGTGTGAATAAACTCCAACTTACCGCACTTAAGACAACTACAGTACGGTATATATAGTATATTCTTTAAACTATGGTACGGTAGTATTAAGGACTTCAGCCTTCGTACACTATCCCAAGATTTAAAAAAAAAAGATTGTTTTTTTAAGAGCCAATTTATTTTTACTAAGCAAAACGTTAAAAGGATTTTGTTTTAGCTTTTTTAAAAAATGCATACATTTTTAATGCAACCTTTCTTTTGAAAGAATTCTAGTAAAACCAGATTCTTGATCGTCTATCTCCATTCAAGATCCAACAGAATTTGCAAAACGTTTATCCAAATTTTAATATAGCAGTTAGCATGGCTTTATGCACACCAGCGAAAAATTGTTCGGGTAAGAAAATCTTTTCTTGCTTAAAACGGGTGAAAAATTATCAAAAATCTACCTTAAAACCAGAAAAGCTAAACGCCTTAACTATTTGTGCATAGAATCAACACTAATAAATATTTTATACGAAGATATAAATAATGAGTTGTTAGTAGAAAATTAAATATATTGTTTTTAAACTATAAGTAGGTACAATTAAAATTATTTATTTGCGTTTGCAGACTCTACATTAGTGGGTAATAAGTATTAGGGCCTCCGCGCAATGGCAACTTTAATCATCGGCAACTTAATAATTTACTCACCCATGAGTAGCCCGCCATCGCCCACTGGCTACTGAATAGTTGCTTCTTAGCTTAGTCAATGGATTTGGTAGAAGCTACTTGCGTTGTTGCGCTCATTCTGATACGTCGCAAAAACAAGCAAAGGAACAACATTTTTGGTTACATCCAATAATTAGTTCCAGACTTTCTAATGGATAATTTTATAAGCTATTTAATAAATTGAAAGAACATCCAAATAAGGTCTTTAATTACTTTAAAATAAGCATAGAAACATTTGATAAACTACTAGTTAGCCTTGACCTAATAACCCAATACGCAACGACAGGCTCTACCACCTCATACCTCAAGAAAACTTGTCGACTCTAATCTAAAGAAAAAAATATACTAGAAGCTAATAGTCGTGCATCAATACCGAGTGTTTCATTCGAATTTGTTCAAAGCAACTAAACAGTTGCTTCGAAAAAGTAGCTAGTGCGCGGGGGCCCTTAATGCAAACCTTAGCCTGCCCAATAGTAATACATATATGATTGACCTGTTATTAGCTCAGAAATATATTCAAAAACTAATTCTTGTGAAATTTTAAATAAATCGTTGGGTTGTAAAAATAATCTAGAAACTGACACAAATTATAAAGTTACTATTTCATTGACAATAAAATTAATAATAATATGATTGTAAACTTGGGTATCGAAGTGTTAAAGTTGGATGGGGCGGCAAAATTTGAACAGTCTACTGGCGACAAATCTGTAAATCCGCCACTGAAAGTGACCGATTTTTTCTTTTTCTCTCGCGCACTTGTTCGCACTGCTGAGCAGCAAAGCTAACTCGAATAGGTATATTCTTGAAGGTTAAAGACAATACATTGCTGCTTCAATCGCAGCTGGCTGTTAGTAACTTAAATTTCACATTTTTTTTTGTCATTAATGACTATCTTAAAATTGGCGGCAATGCGAAGTAGAAAACGTAGTAAAAAGGTTATTAATAACTTCTACATCCCTCCAGATCCCGGACTAACACTACTTATGCGTATGGCCAAAAAATAGAGATCAGCGACCATTTATATAGTTCAATGAACTGTCTTAAGTTTGCAATGTTGTACAAAAACTATTGTTATTGTGTAGAGTTTTAGAGATTCTTCTTAGAGAATTTTTATTTCATGCTTTAATTTCCCGCAATAATTCTGCATCGTGGTATTTAAAAAAACTATTGCAAATAGTTTAAAATATTAAGTACTTACTTGTAAAAAGATATAGGGTATCTCACGACAAGATTTTATTAGAAATTTATAGAAAAGTATACCATCGCTAAAATACAACTACTGTTGCCTTAATACTCTAAAAATGTTTTGGTTGATAATTATCGTACAGTCTTTTTACAAAGTTCTTTATTTTTAGTAATTTGTTTTGGTTATACTTTAGATTACAGCTAGTGCATAATATATTCTTATTTTTAAAAATCTGTATTACTTTTTATATACAGAACGATTTAAAAGCCATTTTTAAAAACTTGGATTTTTAGAGAGGTTCTACATGAATAAATAAATAGGTCGTGAACAGTCAAAATCATGGCCTCCTGATTCTTATTTATGAGCATAACACATTATTTCAAACGTTGCTTGGCTATATACCTTAACAATAGAACCGAAGTTTTATTCTATTTTATTTCGTTAAAATTCCTGAGAATCTGTACGTCATAGTCAAAGATATGACATGAGATATTGCAAATTTGGGTGAGGTCTAGTATATTTGCACGAGTAAGAGAATCCACGATGAAACGCATTGAAAAATGCATTGCATCTGGGGGATAACATTTTTAGCCGCTTTTATAATATTTTTTCGTTTGAATTATTGCTTTTTATAAGTAATTACTTGAAATTTGTAAGATAGGAGTATTTATTTTTGTAAATTAGTTAGTAGAATTGTATTTTAAACATCCAAGCGTCTTAACTTAAATACGAATGACACGAGCTTTTAAAAATGAGTTAAAACAAACCATACAGAGTGTAACATAAATATAGGACGCTCAAAATACCTCCCACACCGTTTATCCAATTTTAATAAGACTATGTACTTATAGGTTCGAAATTACGCCGGATCAAATGGTGAGCTTCGCGTCGTTGCCAAGTTTACCGTTTTTCTGAAATCGAATGAAACTTCGATTTTTTTAACGGAACACCCTGTATTTGATTCAATTTTTGAGTTATGCTTAAAATTGTGTATACTTTTTGTATAAAGTATTTTTTTTCTAACGATAACAGTTTCTAAAAGCATTAAGATTAAAGCAATACTTAATGTGTTTTACCTACAAATACCTGCACATGTAAGCTTACCTGGAATATCTGACATTTTCAATATTTTTACACAAATTATTTACACAAAATGGATCATTTAACTGAAACCCAAAGGATCGAAATTTTAATGATACTGGGTTATGGGGACTGAATGAGAACACAACAAGAAGTTTGTGATAATTTTATTGACAAATATCCTGACAGAAATCCGTTAACAAGATCTACTATAAGCAAAGTTTTTAAAAAATTCCGTGAATCTGAAAAAGTTTTGTTGAGTTTGGAGGAAAATCCCCACTTTACACCAGAATACTGGAAGAAGAAAATCACATTTCCCATATGTCAGTAGACCGCCTGCTAAAAACCGAAAAGTTTCATCCATACAAAATATGACTGGTACAAGAGCTCTCAGAAGACGACTATGAAAGACGCTTGCAATTTTGTGAAATTATGATGGAGCGCTGCAGCGCCAATCCAGATTTTTTCTCCCAGATAGTCTTCTCTGACGAATCAACCTTTTTTTAAACGGAACTGTTAATAGATATAATTGTCGTTACTGGGCCAGGAAAAACCCTCACAAGAAACGCGAAAATCACACCCAGTTTCCTCAAAAAGTAAATGTTTTGGCTGGTATAATAGGTAGAAGAATAGTTGGCTCATTCTTCATAGAAGAGACGTTAAATGGGGAAACATATCTGCAGCTTTTAAGAAATTAAACTGTCCCGGCTCTTGTGCAACTATTTTCAAATAATCGTAAGTTGTGTTAATTTATTTTTTTTACCACTACACTCGCCCACGGCTCGACCGACAAACTTTCCCATTAGTTAAAAAAGTAATACTTTACTTTTTTTTTAATTATTTTAAAATAATATTTTAGGCAATAATCAAGCACCAACTAACGAAATATGGTTTCAGCAAGATGGAGCCCCACCTCACTATGCCCCTAATGTTCGGCAGTATCTAAATATTGTTTGGACGTAGGGGTACAATCGAGTGGCCAGCTCGGTCTCCGGATTTGTCGCCCATCGAAAATTTTTTGTGGGGACACCTAAAAATGTCGTTTTCAAAAGCAAGCCCACTGACCTTGATGATTTAAAGTTAAGAATAGCAGCTGAATGTAGGAGAATTGAGGAAACTGACAGCCTTCTAAATGTTTTACATGCTTTTACGCAGAACTTAGCTTATTGCCAGGAAGTAAATGGGCAACATTTTAAGCATCTGATTTAATTTTGTTTTCTTTCAGAAACTGTTATTGTTAGAAAAAAATACTTTATACAAAAAGTATACACAATTTTAAGCAGAACTCAAAACTGAATCAAACACAGGCTGTTCCGTTTAAAAAAACCAAGTTCTATTCGATTTCAGAAAAACGGTAAACTTGGCAACGACGGGGAGTTCACCATTCGATCCGGCGTAATTTGACCTATAGTACATAGTGTCATAAAATTAAACGGATAAACGGGGGAGGTTTCGCGTTCCATATTTATGTTACACTCTGTATAATGTATGTGTTTTATACATTTTTTTATATTTCTTCATTTTTTTGTGTACGCAATATAAAAATTAAGGTGTAAAAAAAAATTTTAAAAGAAAAATATTGTTTAAAACAATAAATCAAATTTGTAAAAATGACTAGTGATGAGCGAGACCGGTCTTGGTCTTGGTCTTGCGGCCTTAATCGTGGTCTTGGAGCAAGACCAAGACCACCTTTTCGCTTGCAAGACCAAGACCAAGACCGGGGTATGCAAGGCCAAGACCGGGGTATGCAAGACTACGCAAGACCAAGACCGACCTGCAAGACTCTTGCACTTCTGCGACTTTTTTTTAGTATTGTAATATTTAATTTTCATATTCAATATACGGAGGTATTTCATACAGACATGACAAAAAATGTAATAGAGAGTAAGAGATTTCTTAATAAAATAATAATTAATTAATTAATTAGTTTTCTAACAACGATAACAAGTAAATTTAATAACATGTTTCAAAAATAAAGAGATGGTGATTCAATGGTCCAAGAAACCTCAATTATCTCCGAAACTGTTCACGACATAGAAAAACTAGGAGTACAAAAGTTATAGAAGCTGAAAATTACTTTCATATTCCTATTTTTTTTTTAATTTGCTGTCAGTAATGCCACTTACAGGGTGAATGAAAAATTTCCAAAATCCAGAAATACATAGTTTTTGTTCCGCACTGTAAAAAGTGGCACCAATAGATTGCTTCTTAAACTAAGAAATAAAGTTGAAAGTAATGGATAAATAAAAAACACTTTTTATATAAATGGATTTTAAATATTACTTTCGGTTTAGACGGAAGAGTCAAAACAATGCCAAAACAATAATGATGACGTCATTTTTGTCAAAACCAAAAATGATTTAAAAACACCAGTTACGTTAACACTGTTCCAATTTGACAGTTCAATAATTTCCAGCATAATATACAGGGTGGCGATTTTTTTATAAATATTTTTTTTGCCATAAATTTTTGATTAAAATTAAAAATAAGGACATTTTCTTGAGTGGCAGTAAAAAGAATGTTTATAAAGTATTTCTATAAACTCTGTACGGCAAATGTTTGACTAATTTAAAGATAAAAAGTTTTTTTTTTGATCAGAAACCAATGTTTACAAATCATAATCAATTTCACGGAAATTGGTTATGATTTGTTGATTGGTTGAAATTAAAGGTCTTCTTTTCTGCACACGCTGTAAATAAATAAACCCCTATATTTAAAATATGCTTTTAATCCAATAATTTAAATGTACGTTTAAGGGTAAAATTTTTATATTAAGACCAGCAAGATTCTTGCAGCAAGACCAAGGCCAAGACCAAGACCGGATGTTGCAAGACCAAGACCTTCTTTTGGCTTACAAGACCAAGACCAAGACTAGCCCGGTCTTGCTCTTAGTCTTGCTTTGCTCATCACTAAAAATGACCAAAAAATTGTTTACCATATTAAAAAAAATCTACCGTAATATATTCGTATGCATACCACTGAGTAAACCAAGGAGTCATTTTTTTACCGTGACTAGGACACTACCAAATCAGACTCGGGCTAAAATTTCATTCCATTAGCGTTGAAAAGTTATTACACAAAAACGCTTTTTTTCTAAAATGATTGACAACCTGTAAATTTGAAAAGAAATATTCGTAAAGCAAACCATAACGCGTTGTAATTACACATTATATCTATAGTTTACACTGCATTTCTAAACCGAAAGATTTTTTATTATTTTTCTATACAATAATTGAGTACCATAACAACATATTACCTAATAATTTTATACTCTTTAAACAGACTTCCGATATAAATAAAACTATTAATTTATTTTAAAAAATTCGAAAAATATTTTTTATTACCTGAGAGCTTTCAAAACAAACCAATAATTACAGATCTTATGATGCGATAAAAAAACATAAAATTGCATAATCTGTTAAACTCGCTCTATGGGAATCTAAAATTTAAAATAAACCTGTTTTTAAATTTTGTGTATAGGCGGTACCTTGCATGGTACTTAAGTCATATAGAAACTGTTCTTAATTAATTAAAAAATAGTAGGAAGTAAGTTTTTTCATTCATAAAGCATTATCTATAGGTGTGATTTAATCAGTCATCAAATTTTTGACTTTTTAGTTATCTTATAAATTTGTATTTTCTCAAAATGATAAATCTGTCACCAATTTACCAAAAGTCAAATTATTTGAAAACAATAATAATTGTTTGTAAATATATGAAGCGATAAAAAATAACTAACCAAAACCAACAAGCGCTGACCTAAATATGCAATTAATGACCAAACAATAAAATTACAATACCACAATCAAGCAGAGCTAACCAGAACCAACCTGAAGTAACTAGAACTAACCAAAATTGTGTAAAGCTATTTTTATCATTGTCTGGTCGTAAAATTTTGCACACAAAAAAAAATATATATGAAATTGACAATTTTGTATATGCTCATAATTTTCGTTGCGTCATCAGAACGTCATCTATCAAAATGACACCGGCCATAAAATGTATGCAATTCCTTATCGAAAACGCACGACGAAAACCTGTTATGGATAAAAAGGATCAATTTACGAATATCAAATTCTATCCAACACATTTTATCTTCTTTTGGGCTAACAGGTATAAATTAATAGACTTTGACCGCGAAAGTTTTTATCAACAGGTGCAATTTTTGGAAAAGGTATTTGGGACCTTAGAAATATTTCTTTTGTTCTTTTTCACCTGTGTCATTTATTGCGAGGCGGAATTAATCGTAGTATAAAAATGTTCTATATTTAAAGTTACATTAATAACATTATAACGCGACTGATTATACCGTGTGTACATAAAGTATGGAACAAATTCATTATTTGCTAAAGCAAAAAAAAATTCCTTGGGCACGTAAATAATAATTTTAAATTGCGCAGTTCTTGACATAAAATATAAATATACAGGGTGACTCATGAAGTAGATATGACGTCAACAACATTTTTTTTCAATGAGAACCCTCATATTTTATTGCAGATTTATAATCTCCAAGAAGAGCTGATTTTAAAAACATAAAACTCTTATGGTTTTAGATGGCAGTTTCGTAGTTACAGAGTGGTAAAGAAATGTATACATAATATATAGAATAAATTCATTATTTGTTAAAGAAAGAAATGATATCATCGACAATTTTTTTAAAATGAAACCCCCATATTTTAATTCAGATTAATAACCTCTAAGAGCAGCTGATTTTAAAAATAAAAGGTTCTTATGACTTTAATTGACAGTTTTGTAAGTATAGGGTCTTAATTTTTTTGCTTTTTTCTTAATTTTGTGTCAGCCGGGGGTGGATTTACGCAAAGGCTAAGTAGGCTAAAGCCAAGGGCGGAATTATTAGGGGCAAATTTACGATTATTTTTTTAAATGTAATCATAAAATTTCGTTCGTTCGTTCGAAGAAAAATGTCGGATAGGGTTTTGCTTATGTTAAATAATACATAGTTAAAAAGACTTATCTGTTATACCATTTTAATTTATATTTTGTTTTTATATTATGAGATTTGTTTGTTTTAAAGAATTGTTATTTAATTTTCTGTATGAATAACTTTTATTAAATTTGTTTATTAAATTTTTATAAGAATTACTGGTGAAGTTTACATCTTTTAATGCTTAATGCTAAATGATATCCAAAAAATATTAACATATTAGGGCGGCAAAAATATATTAAGTGGATAAGAAATACTTGAAATCGCTCTTTATAATATGCCTTGTTACTATGGTAAGGCTTATCGTGCTACCATAATAATATTTTTTTGCCAAATTTTTAAGTAATATTATTAAATTACTTATGCACCTATCTACTCCGCAAAGGATAGAAATCAATATGTATATAGATCTTTAACACACTGTAATTACAAAACTGCTATCCGAAGCCATACATATTTTGTGTTTTAGAAATCGGCTCTTCTTGGAGATTATAATTCTGCACTAAAGTATGGTGGTTTCTATTTTAACAATTATTGATAACGTCGTACCTACTACATGAGACACCCTGTATATTTAAATTTTATGTCAAAAATTTGCAAATGCGCAATTTAAAATTACTATTTACACATTTAGGGAAATTTTCAATGTTTTTTGCTTTGACAAAGAATGAATTTGTTCAAATATATTATTACACAATTTTAACACCCATAGGCGTGCGCACAGGTGCCGGGTGCCGTGGCACCTACTAGTCTGAAAAAGCTACTGTATTTAAAATATGAAAGTTAATATTTGATAAGCTCGATTAAAAAATTACACGCGAAAATGAGTATGGTAAAATCAAAATTAGGATCCAGAATGCGCCAAGAACGTTTAGAAAATCTCCTGGTTCCATTTGTGGAATAGAGAAGAATGCTTTTACAATAAATAATGTATAATGTATATTTATTATTTTTTCATAAATATTTACCAAACATTCCTAAGAATTTATTCTTATTAATTTATTATTAATAAATTTTATTATAACAATGTATTAATAACGATATATTGTTATTCATGGTTTTATTCACTTCATTATTATTATTATTATTATTATTAAACTCGGCACCCACACCAGCTTTACCCTGCGCACGCCTGTTACCACCCTGTAATAAGAGACCTAAAACCATAAGTGTCTTATGATTTTGAAATTAGTTTTTATTGGAGATGAAATATCTGCAATAAAATATGGGGTTTTTTATTTAAAAAAAAAAATAGCGATGACGTCATATCTACTACATTAATCACCCCATATATTCATATTTTATATAAAAAAATGAGCAATTTAAAATATTTATTGACATTTTTGAGGAAAGATTTAAGTTTTTTTGCTTAAGAAAATTATTAATTTGTTCCATACATTATGTAGTACAGGGTCTTTGATTATATTTACGTGGCATCTGGAGCCTTTATTTTTGCAGATAGAAAAAATGTTTTATATAAAAATTGTAAGGTTTTTTTTCGTATTATCTTTTGAAATTATTAGTAAATAAATATCGCATTAGAAAAATGAAAAAAATATAGGGAACTTCAACTTTTTAAATGAAACACCCTGTATATTATGTACTACAATAAAATATATTTTTTCTATTATCTTTTGAAATTATTAGTAAATAAATATCGCATTAGAAAAATGAAAAAAATATAGAATTCAACTTTTAAATGAAACACCCTGTATATTATGTACTACAATAAAATATATTTTTTCCTAATTTCAAATATATACAGTTTGATAATATTTGGGTGAACAGTTTTTGGGATATTTTACCTTAAATTAAAATTAAATTGCAAAAAAGATAATATTGGTATCAAGAAAGCCATGAAAACAATAAAACTCTTATATTTTATAAATTTATAATTTAGTTATTTTCTGCATGTCCTTCTTGATTTTGGATACATTTAAATAAATTTACCCCCATTTTATTATTAACAGACGCGGAAATAGATTGTTGATAATTATTGTTTAAATAAAATATTTCATCTTCTATCCTTTGCCTTAGAACGTTAAGCCTATTGTAATATACCCTGTTTTTTAAACATCCCCACAAAAATATATCTAGGCGATTTAGGTCCAGGCTGTTTGATGGCCATCTTATAGTACCATGACTACCGATCCAAATATCATCACGGTTGTTAAGATAGTTTGGGACAGGCATGGTATTATGGCGAAGCGGCGTCTTGTTGCCAAATGAGGGGTTATAATGGGTAAATCTTCCAAGATATGTTCAATGTCGTTTTGAAGAAGGTTGGTATATCGCCTCTCCGTTTAAGTTTCCGTCTAAAAATATTTCCAGTGCATACTCAAGTCGGTTCCGCATGTTTTGTTCGGCAAGATTCTGGACAAGCATAAATTTATAGGGATGAAATTTGTACAATTTTAGAGTTGAATGAATTTCATAATCTGTTTTATTTAGTTCAGATGCGGCATCCGTAATTGATGTTTCAGGATTTTCTAAAATTATTAAAAGTAGTTAGTGCTAGTCCAATAGAAAAAGTATAATAATTACCTTGAAAAAAAAGGAGAATATTCAAATCTTCGTTTTCATTTCGTGCTACAGCCCTTTTCTTTCTTTTTAAGGTTTTCCTTTCACCAAACTCTCTTACTGTGTATTTAATAGTGTCTATAAATAGTACCCGTTGTTGAAGATATAAAAACTGATATTCCCTTTGCACTGTCATCACATTATTATTATTGCCATAAAAAGACGCACAATAGCAAGTTTTTGTTCTTCTGAATAGCCCATCGAAAAAAAAAAGAATATAAATTATTTTTATGAGTTTAAATGATAAAACTTCAACTTTATAAAATATTAAGACGTCAAATTTACACATCATAAATCATAACAATTTTATTGTTTCCATGGCTTTCTTGATACCAATATGATATTTTTTGCAATTTAATTATAATTTACGGTAAAATATCTCAAAAACAGGTCATCCAAATATTATCAAACCATATATATTTAAAATCAGAAAAAAAAAAGATCTTTCATTGTAGCTCATAATAAACAGGGTGTTTCATTTAAAAAGTTAAAGTTGGCTATATTTTTCAATTTTTCTGATGCAATATTTTTACCGATATCAAAAGATAATATGAAAAAAAACCTACAATTTTTATAAAAAACATTTTTTTTATCTATAAAAATAAAGGCTCCAGAGGCCACGTAAATATAATCAAAGACCCTGTACACACTGTATAAAAATTAAAAACAAAGCTTTTTGTTAAAAAATTGTGATTACAATGAGTTCTATTCATCCCCCTCCCCCCGAATTTTTAAGCTGGGGTAGCGGTGTGTAAAAGTTTAACTTTTTATTGAAACTTTTATGTTGGTTTCAGGAGATGATAATTCTTCTTGTTCATATTCAACAAGACAGTAACAGTGTATATAAGATAATGTTTTTTCGAAAACGGTTAGATAGATAGATAGATAGATATAGATAGATATACATTTATTTGACAACGTTACATTTACATGTTTGTTGCAGGTCACAAAAGTCACCAAAGTAACCATAAATAA
>JAHBCN010018229.1:0-17267 GCA_019359885.1 Listronotus oregonensis
CCCCGGACTTAACTGCATCGAACTTTTTTCTGTGGTGCTATTTTAAGGTAAAGGTTTTCGTAACTTGTTCAGAAAAGTCCGGCAAATAGACCAGATTTTTTTTTCATTGTGTTATAAATTATTTCTTGTCCAGTCTTGAAAGTGACAGTAAATCCCCTCGATACTTTGCTTTTTTGAGTTATGACACTATTTAAGCAGAGATGCGATATCCTTAAAGCAGACCTTCTCTAATAAAGAGTTACGTATGATGTTATTTTCAGTTTTTCTGTATACTTACTTTAACAAAGGTTTCCTTAGAAATTTCAAAAAATGCAGCCGCATGCAACTTTAGAGGTTTTTCTGTTTTGCACATAAAAATTATCAAATCCTTTTTAAACATTTGGTCGCCGTCTGCCCAGTTAGAATGGAAAGCAGCAGTGGAAATAGTTTCACTCTAAAAATTATTTTTTTTTTACAATTTTGCCTGAATCCATTTGATTGATTGATTGATTGATAAAGTAAATACACAAGTTGAGGTTTTGTCCGCCTCGACACTGCAGCCTACAGGGCTTGTTGTATCTCTTGTGTATTTGTTTCAGTTAAAAAGGTTTGACACCTTAGACAGGTGTAGTAGCCCTTTTACTGTTCTTTTCTGGTCTCCAGCCTCCTGGTGGTTAGTGTCCACTATGAGGTTTTGATTTGTTCTCCAGTATGTAAGTGCAGGGCACTCATATATGATGTGAGAGGCTGTCTCTTCCTCTTCGTCACATAGTCTGCAAATGGGTTCTTCTCTATAGATGCCCATAGTGTGCATATGTTTTCTTAGGTGCAGTGTCCGGTTATTAATCCTGTCACTATTCTAATCTGATTCCTATTTAGTTTTAGTAGTTCACTTGTCAATGCTTTCGATGGTGAGTCCAACATTGATTTAGTGTGATTTTGCCTTGGAATGTGGTTCAGTATGACTGATGTTGTTTTTGAATCCCCCGGGAATGTACCACGAACCGAGGCTTTTGGTTTTCCCAAAAACAGGTTCAGGACCCACAAACATTGCTGCGGAGCCTCCCTGGCCAGGGGAGTCTGCATTTCATTGCCCTGTATTCCCCTGTGTCCTGGCACCCAGGAAAGTGTAACTTTGTTGTGGTTAGCCAGGTTTAGGAGGCATTGCAGACAGTTCCAAACCAACCTTGAGTTGACTTGTTGGGATGCCAAAGCTTTTATGGCCGCTTGACTATCAGAGAAGATAGTAATGTCCCTGCCCTTATATCTCCTCCTCAAGTTCTCTCGCAGACAAAGTTCAATGGCATCGGTATACCAAACCAAATTCCGAGACTGACCAGGAGATCGCTCACGCCTGAATCCATGCTCTGTCCATAATTTTGTTTCTCTTTTTTTTTACTTGGCAAGATTTTTACTAATCTGTCTGTATTAAGGAATGTTTTTTTTTTAATAATACAGATTAGAAAAAAGCTTGCCAAGTCAAGAAAGAGTGGAACAAAATTGTCGATAGAACTTGGTCTAATTTTAAATCTTAGTACTCTTAAATCGTGCCTTGTTGGGGGTCTAATAGGGAAACGTAGGGATTTTTGTCGTTTAGTGAATAAAATCCTGCCTGCATTTTAAATTCTAAGGCGCGTCCACACTATGCCGATCGGCATCATTCGGCTTATGCCTATCGACAAAACCGAATTAGTGTAGACGTACCGGTCGGCCTTGCCGACTTCTCGAAAGCCGGTCCGAAACATGCCGAATTCAACCCGACTGCGGTCGGTCTCATCAAGAGAAAACCAAACCGAATGAAATCAAAATCCACACACTACTGCATTACGGGTGCACCGAGGTTGGTTTGGCAGCGATCGAGACATCCACACTACAAAGCAATGATCTGTTAGTTTAACTGGAGAAAGCATCGATTTGGCATAAGCGTGACATCATAAACGCACATTCTAAGGTTCTGCCTAGCGATGAATAAACCTCTGTACTCGAAACAATCAAATCCACCAAAACCCGTGAAATTGGTTACTACAGATACGATTTTTGCGTAAAGCGTGGCTGCCAAGTATATTTCTGTTTCATTTACCTGATAGTATATTATGATTAAATTTTACCTAATTCATTCCTAGAATTACATCAAAATAAGCTCTACTATTGTATTTTAAACTGTGAATAATATTTGTTATATCTATTACTATAAATTATAACACAGAAAAGTAATGATGTCAAAATACTATTTTCTTTTTGGACAGCTACTAATAAAGGCGCGACAACGTGACAACAGCGGATTTTTCGTAGAAGCGTACTTCCGCCACGTTCAGGTTTGCTCATGGATTCTAGAGAAGTAAAGGATCACCCTCTTTTATGGCTGTTTTGCTCAAAAAGTGACTAGGAGGCGCTGGTGTAACTTAGGGAACCAATGAGAACCAATGACCTTGACCGCAATATATAAAGTAAAGTTTAAAAACGGCACTCTGGAACACAACGCCATCTGCAACTGGACGGCCATTTTTGTAACACAGAGTGGGTGATCCTTTACCTCTCTAGAATCCATGGCTTCGCTCGACAGATGACACATTCAATATGGCGTTTTAGTTTAAATGTTTTTTGTTGTTTGGGTTATTCTTGTGACAATTGTATAAATTTTAGTTTTGTGTAAGTACTTTTAATAAATTAAAATGGTAAGGCAGTGCCAAGTGTGTAAAGTGACGGATATGATTCCTGGATTATCATTTCACAAGTAAGTACAAACTATGCTTGTACCATTCTATCGCCAATAATAAACAAAAACATGTTGGCCGCAGCTCTCGATCGCGTTTATGAATGAAATGCTTTCTCTATCTATGATGTTAGCTCATTGCCACAAAGTAATATGGACAATTATGACCTTAGAAACTCAGGTTCAATCAGATTTTCTCAAGACCCAGTAAACAAATTGCATCTTCACGAACCTCAATTTCATTTCAGCACAATCATAATCAAGAAATGGATTATTTCCTGCCTTATAGTGACTTTTAAAATAAACCAAAAAATAACCTTGAAAATTTTGATATTAAAGAAAACCAAGCTGTCCTCAAACAAATCATTATGTCCTAACAGGATATTCAAGCCTATAGGGACATGAACGCAGAGTCAGACTCTGCATAAGCCTAACATAAATAAGTTTAAATATTAAATATTAAAATAAGATTAAGTCAATGGAATGTTTGTAGCATAAATTCGAATAGAGACAATTTAAATTGCTTATTCTTTATAGAAGACCCTGACATTATAATAATTAAACGAAACCTGACTAAAGCGGGACTATAATTTTAATTTAACGAAATATAATGTTATACGACAAGACAGAAAAGATGGTTATGGTGGAGTCGCGACATGCATAAAAAAACTTAATATTCTCAAAAGCAAAATAATATAACTAGGTAAAAGTACAGTTTTTAGTAGTCAAAATAGGGGAACAATATTTTATCAATATTTATGCTAACTTACAATGCATGTTCTCAAAAAGGCTGGCTGTCTTTTTTGAGTACATGCTAAAAAAATTAAATCCAGATCAAATAATTATGTTGGGGAACTTAAATTCTCACCATTCACTGTGGGATACAACTCCTGCAAATGAAAGAGGAAGAGATATAAGTGGCTCTTAAGGATTTTACTCTAATAAATGACGACACAGCCACCCTATTCCACAATTCATCTAACTCAAGTGCAATCGATTTAACAATTGTAAGCTGCCAGTTGGCAACTGGTGCTAACTCAAGTGTCTTACAGGACTGTGGATATTTGAATTTCGGGGTGAATTTAATTGTGAAATAATTCTAAATATGGATACCCGTTCATTAAGTATGCATATACAGATTGTGTAAAAAGTCCCAGATTATGATTGATAATTGAAAGGAATTAGGGAGGTTTTCTCCTAATCCTTTTATTCCCTAGTTTCCTAGGTTGAGTAAAATACGTTTTAACAACTGTACAATACTGGATTTATTAATTTCATAATGCACAATTTATACAAATTAGTGTAGGTCACCATCCACTGTGGGACACAACTCCTGCAAATGAAGGAGGAAGAGATATAAGTGGCTCTTAAGAATTTTACTCCAATTAATGACGACACAGCCACCCTATTCCACAATTCATCTAACTCAAGTGCAATCGATTTAACAATTGTAAGCTGCCAGTTGGCAATTGGTGCCAACTGAAGTGTTTTATAGGACTGTGGAATAGTTGAATTTTGTGGTGAATTTAATTGTGAAATAATTCTAAATATGGATACCCGTTGATTAAGTATGTATATACAGATTGTGTAAAAAGTCCCAGATTATGATTGATATTTAAAAGGAATTAGGGGGGTTTTCTTCTAATCCTTTTATTCCCTAGTTTCCTAGGTTGAGTAAAATACGTTTTAACAACTGTACAATACTGGATTTATTAATTTCAGAATGCACAATTTATACAAATTAGTGTAGGTCATTTCTTGATGTTTTACCAAGATCCTAGGGTCTAACCTTGCTGGTGACATTGCCGTGGCATGCTTTATTTACATGACTAATATTTATGTTATTATACTACTAATAAAATGATGACCTTGCTAGTTACATAAATATTGATTAAACTGCTCTTTTAAATCATATAATTATGTATATGAGCAAACAAATGTCGAATTTAGGCAAAAAATACTGAAAATGCTACGCTACTAGTCATGGTCATAATTGGATTTAAATGACAGGACTTGGTGATAACTCTGACATAAATTATATAAATAAATCATCATAACAAAAGTCAACCGTACCTGCCTAAATGCAGTGGTAAACACCCATTTTTTTTGCTAAAATAAGTTTACCTCCTAAATTCGATTATTTTTATAATAACCTATCAAATTTTGTATTATGAGAACTTTTTGTACCTTTGAAAATAAAGCTGTTGATCAAATGTGGTACTGGGTTGACCGGTACCAATTGATCACGGTGGTATTCAAGTCAGTTGGTGGGCTGGAAAGTTTTTGCAGGCACTCTCCCTGTAATTATAATCCAACGAATTCTGGAGTTCGTTGGTATGTTTACAACGTTTGCTACGAAAACCACAGCCACACAAAAAAGTGTTTGTTTCCGGGAGTATGTTTTCCTTCTGAGCACGAATCTGTCGCTTTTTTATAGGTACTTACACGGCATCTGCTCCGGGGAATTGGGCAGTATACCTCCTCTGGCCTTGGTCACAGCAACAGGTAGTGTGATTTTTATGCATCCCTTAGCATGTTAACAGATTCGAAACTTCCCACTTTGTTCGTTTGTGGTACCAATTACCCGCGCGGATAAATTATATATGTATGTCTGTATTTTACATACGCCCCTTACGACCGAGTGATGACCGCGTTGTTAAATTTAGCAATGAACTTAGCAATTGTTAAAAGTTAACAACGGTTTAGAATGTTTAACAAAATGTCAGATTTTCACAGGTTGCCTACTAAAATCATTGAATAACACTGACAATGACGTTTTGTTAAACATTCTATACCGTTGTTAACTTTTAACAATTGCTAAGTCTATTGCTAAATTTAACAACGCGATCATCACTCGGCCGTTAAACTATAAGAAATTTATACATCAGTAGGTAATGGGTCGCATGAGACTGGGAACTTTTTTTTTCTTTGATAAAAGCCGCCATATAGGCCACATCCCTTTGATAACAGTCGCTCTTGACCGTGGAAATTTTTAGGGAAGCTTAGAAGTTTTTCCAACTCTAAAAGACTTTCCCACGCAACCATACGATCACCATCTTAGATCACGAGTATTTTCTTGAATATTAATTCTTGTGAAGACAGGCCACTTCTTTTTTTAATAAAAAAAAGTTCTTGGAGTCATTGTAGAATCAAACTAGGGACCATCGTGTTGCTGGTTAAACGAGATACATACATAGCCATTGAGGCATCGCACTGAAATAAGCAAAGAAATAGTATGTCCTATGCATGGTCAGAAACTTCCTTTAACTAATTTCGTTATTAGTAAAGTGGTTTCATATTAAGACTAAACAACCGAATTCAAATGGGCAGATTTCTTCTCTGTAAAATATTCATAATAGTTATACCACTATAAGATGGAAAAGTCCTCGGGACCCGATCTAATAGACCGGCTAAAGCAATCCATAGTTATTTGTATTCCAAACTTTATACACAGTAAGCTGTGCTTTATATAACATACGAAGCGACCCCTGCGAGATAAATACTTAAGAACGATTAAACGAGCGGAGCGCCGGTGGTAACGGCTTCTTTCTGGATTAAATGAAAAATCGATATTTCTCTTTACTGTAGTACCAACATGTTTTTGACTTTTTATGCAGAGCTTATATTTTTTTATCTGGGCAGGAAGGAACGAAAAAAGTGGGAAGTTTGGAGCCTGTCTAGTTGACCGTAAAACGATGCATAAAAGTTGCACTACGTATTGCTCTGTTTGGAGCTGCCAGAGGGGGAATTATACTGGCCAACTCCTCTAAGCAGAAGCCGTGAAAATACCCAGAGAAGAGCGACAGACCCCCTACAGCTCGACGGTGGGCAAGAGGAGGAAGCCTTGCTCTTTTTTGAATGGAGTCCAGAATTCTAAGTGTTGTAGGAGACGCCATTCCCCAGACAAGAGAACAAAAGTCTAATATGTTATATGTTGTAGTGGTTGGAAAAATCAATACATCTAGCTTTTTTATACAATGTTGTCATTTTTTCAAACTTTTATTTTATTTGTGTACATTTTAACGAAATTTGGGGTTAAATAATGATAATAATTTGATTGATTGCTTATTTGGAGGTTAAACACCCCCGTTGGCCTTAAAACTAGTCAATCAGCCAGCTCTCTCCATTCTAGACACACGTTGCGAGGGAACGTGAGCTTTCCCGAGCTTCATCGGTAAAACTTCTGGTTAGTCGGGCTCTGTAGCCCTCATAAATTCCGAACTTTTCACAAACTTAAACTTTTTTAATGGTTTTCCTATCTATGCAAAGCACAATTAACGATAATCCGACCAAGGACCGCTACTGGTATTGCGCATAACCGCTCTCTGTCAGAACTGATGCTTCTCGCTTCGCTCGCATCCGTCTTCCACCATTTCTTCTTCTTCTTCTTCTTCTTTCCTGGAAGCCGTCTTTCACTACCGGAGGCAGTGCAGCCTCTTGGGCTTTTTGTGCCTAATCTTCCATTGTCTTTTATACCAATCCTCCCATTAGGCTGGTTCCTTCTACAAATATAACCCCATTTGGAACACACCTCGTGCAAAAACCAAAACTGAAAAAAACATTAGTTTTGGGAATCTTCGCCATACAGTGCTTAGCCCCAGAAGAATTACCCCATCAATTGGTCGCCCTTCCCCTATGTAGCTCTTTATCGCGTGACATCACTGGTTGGAGGTCAAACAGAAACTAAATGATATTAATTTCACTGTAAAATTAATATCGGTACGAGTGTGAAATGTTCACACTCGTGAACCAATATGGTACTTCTCTTAAAACCGCTAATAGAAGAGGATTAAAAAAGTATTAACGTAAATTAATTAAAATGTTCATTATAATATTGTACAAAGAAAATTATAATCACTTATATTAGACTTTGAAGAGGTGGTCAAGATTACTAATAAAAAAAGTAAATTTCATTACTAAATGGTTTGTTTTGTTTAAGTAAATAGAAATGAACATCGCAATCAGTTAAAAAAAAGGTTAAAAACAACTAATAAACAGTGAAAGGCTTTCGCGGCCATTGTCTAATGATGGTTTTTGGGCTGTTAGGCCGGCGTCGATTGTATCGTCGTATCCCTCTTTACAAGAGTGCCCCTAATGGATGCTATGGAAAATAATATATGACAACTGCCCAGAAGATATCTATAATTTGTTCAAACATTGCTTGACAACCACCTTTTTATCATGGGGCAACAAGATTTATGAACAGACTGAAGGAGTAGCAATGGGAAGCCCTCTCAGCCCAGTAGTAGCAAATTTCTCTATGGAAAGTTCGAAAAACTGGCTTTAGACAGTGCCCCTTACAAGGCAAAAGTTTGGTATAGATATATGGATGACACTTTCGCAATATGCAGTCATGGACAAGATAAACTACAAGAATTTCTGACACACATTAACAGCGTCCATGAAAATATACAGTTTACGATGGAAATCGAGGACAACAACAAGCTAGCGTTCCTTGATGTATTATTAAGGCGTAAAGGAAGATCATTAGGCACCACGGTATACAGAAAACCCACACACACAGATCGCTATCTACATAGGGATTCCAACCAACACCCATGTCAGAAATATGGAGTCATTAAAACTCTAACAGAAAGGACAAGAAGAATTTGCGAACCCGAGGCGCTAAACGCAGAACTGACACATATTCATAATGCTTTAAGGGCGAATGGTTATTCAGAGCGAGAAATCAAAAGATCAATGGAACCAACAAATACCAGACCGGTGGGGAACGAATAACTCCAGCCAGTGGCAAAAGCATTTCTGCCCTTTATTCCGGGGGTTACGGACAGGATTGGTCGATTGCTACGAAAGAAAAATGTAAAAACAATATTCAAACCACCGGGAAAATCAAAAAATGCCTTCGATGGGCCAAAGAAAAAATACATCAACTTTCGTCTTCAGGAATTTATCGCATTCCGTGCACATGTGGAAGCGTGTACATAGGAACGAAAAAACGCTCGATCAACACCAGGATTAAAGAGCATAAAGCCAACTGTCGTCTGGGGCATACAGAGAAATCCGCCGTAGCAGAACATACCCATACAACGGACCATCGAATAAAGTATGACGAGACCCAAGTACTCGCGACCACATCGGCATACCACTCCAGACTCTACGGAGAAGCCATAGAGATAGAAAAGCATGGCAACAACTTTAATAAGGAACAGGAAGCAGTAAAGATTAACAAAACATGAATCCCCATAATTAAGGGTACTAGAATTGCACCCTTTACGAACAAAACCGACCGGAACCGATTGAAACCGAAAGTAACCGAAGCCCCGCCCACTGCCTCCCCAACGTATAAATAATGAGCTACGACCGCGCAAAGCCCAGTAGTTCGAATACTGTCAACCAGGAAGCAACTTCTGAAGATGCCAACCGCTCGTGTTCAGACAATCGACGCCGGCCTAACAGCCCAACAAGAACTAACATATAATTGAGCTATATTATATTATTTCATTTTTGTCCGGTAGAATTTCTGATTTTAGACAACAGGTCTGTTTGTCATCAAGTTCAGAGTAGGTAAGTGTAGAACTAAAAAGTGAAACTTAGTGTAAATAGGTTCCGTATTTAAATTTATGCCAAACGCGTTTTAGACTTATTTCAGAAATTAAAAATTTCTTTATGGTTATGTTTATTAACAAACAAATTTAAGCCTTGTAGTAAAAATACATCCAACTTCACTGCTTCGAGAGTTAGCGTAATTAAGTAAAAACTAGTTTACACCAGAATTCATACCAAACACCTAGTCCTAAATTACACTGGCGATAACAAAGGGCAAGTTCTTTATTCCATCGATAAAAAGTACGCTGAATTTATGCGCTGAACGTCAAATGACGTCATGAGAAGTTCTGATGGAACGAATTAAAACCAAATGTTTAAAAACGCTTTGCAATTTGTTCTGCAACAGTCAATACTCAGCAGATTGTTGTGTTTCTTCCGTATTTGTTTATATTTTTTTCCTTAAGTATTTTATAAAAACGCTTTCATGAAATCAATTGGACTCTCTAGTGGTAGTTTAAAAACAGTTTGATGAATAAGCGCTTAATGCGCTGGATCCATCGATGCAATAAAAAAAACTTGCCAAAACGGTTTATTGACAAAAAAGTGTAAAATGAGTACGCTATTTTTGAATATAAAACAAACCTTACTTCACGATTTAATACTTTTTATAAATTGTTCTTATTTTAGTTATTTCGTATACTTCCAATAAAAAATATTTATTATTATAATATCTTGTATAAGCTTTATTGCTGGAATCTGTCTTTGCATGCTTGTTAGATGTTTCAATTCAGAATTTAATCGGAATAATTGCACGGCTAATCTATACCGTATGTAGTAAGGGCTCTTTCTAATATGTATATTAGTTTCCTTGATTCACAAAACTAGACTGTTAGAAACTGCGGCGGTTCAGATATAGTGCGTCCTAGGCCTTCGGGATAAAACCACAGGGAACCACTAAAATCATAGAAAAATTAAACCAATGTTTTTTTTCTATTTCAAAATTTTTAAGGTATTAAAGTTTGCTGATAATGGCCAGAGTTTAAGGACGTTACGTGAGTGTTTTTCAACTACATAGCACAGTGCGCATTAATGCCGCATTATGCAAGCATTAATTGAAACAGCCAAGACGGATTATGTGAGGCATTGCGGTTATTGAAACACTCAATGTTGAGCATTGTGCGGTATAATGCGCTTTTGTGCGGTAATTAAAAAACATCCAGTATAGCATTGAAAATGTGACATCTTTTGGTTATTTTTAAAGTGAAATTGGCTCAACTTACTACTTGGTTTAATATACTTTTAAGTTTAAATTTAAATGTAAGGTCTTTGGAGAGTTAAGAAATAAGTTGAAAAGATAATATATAAACCAAATTTTTCATTTAATAAGATATTAGCTGTTTCCAAGTCAACTATAATAAGTAAATTTTTCCTTTATGATTGTAATATAATTGTATTAATTCATCCATTTGGGAATTAACTAATAAACCAAAAAATCTGCAATCCAAATAGTTGTTAAACAATAGCAAAAACATCACAGAACCAAAACAATAGAAAAGCCAAAAACCCATTATTTTAAATTTTTAAAATTTTACATAACCATTAAACGCTCCTCCGATTTTTTGGCGATAGCGGTAGATACTGGGTAAAAGCAATGACGTGCAAGACAAGGCTTTAAAAAGCCACGGTCACAAAATTTCTTGAGAGAGAAAACCCCAACGTTGCCGGGTTTCGTTTCAGTCAGCTGTTTGACTGTTTTGTGTTAAGGTTAGGTTTCTGTTAGCTGCTGTTTTTGAAGTGTAAAAAGTTTTATAAGTATCATTTGTTGCCATTTTCCATAATTTGGTTTGGGTAGAGGATAAGTAATTATGGAAGAAGTTGGGGGGGCGCGGTATCGGCAAAAAGTGTACAAAATCTCTGCAATTACAATTTTAATTGCCAGTGTGGAAAAAACTTTAATTTAAAAACATTTTAACTCCCATAGAAGAGCTGTTCATGGTGATACTTCTTTTTTCCCGACAGTAGAATTCCAAAAAAAACAAAAGTTTTTTTCCCCATGTGTGAGTTTTCTGCATCATTTCGGTTTAAATGATAAAATTTAACATTTTGAAGTGGTGCATAGTATTAAATTTTCTCAAGAAAAGCTCACTTTTTGACACAGAGTGATTTCTTAACATGGAAGAGGGAAGTTGAGGCAGAAACACTGTCTAAATTCATTGTTAAGGAGGGAACGCGTTTTACAAGACACATAAAACTACCAATTATGATTGTCATGATCAGGTGTTATGCTCGAAAAAAGGGCCCTTTGAGCCTTAAAATTCAAGGTAGTGTTAAAATTAATGGTTTTTGTCCTGCCAGAATAAGTAAACAATTGAATAATGATGGAAGTTGTAATGTTACTTTTTTTGTAACACATATAGGACACCAGAAAATTTAGATTTTTGTCACTTTCATCTCTTTGAAAGAGAGAATATAGCACAACAAATGGCATTGAAAATTCCTTGATGAGATTCGATAATGTTAGTCAGATCCTATACAGTACCTACCTTACAGTGATAATGGGAAAATTAACTTTCAACTGGGTCTATGTGTTTATTTTCTTATATTACTTTCATCTGAATTATAAAGAGGGAAAAAATAAAGGTGTTCTAAAATTAATATCGCTATTTGAGAGCCACCTAAAAATTCATTAATTATAAAATGAGCTGGTACAACTGGGGTTTTTAAAGACTTTCATCTTTCTAGTCTTATAATGGTAGGCTTCATATTAGGGGTTTAAATTTGTTTTTTAAATAATTTAGTAAATCACAAAGGCAAACTTTCTGCTAAAATTAAAAATATAAGATCTCGAAAGACTATAGAAAAATGGGTAAGCAAACTCATTTGCTCAGATGAAGTCTGGGAGGTAATGGCAGAGAGTGGTATGGAAATCTACATACAAAACAACAAACGAATTGCGAGAACTGTCAGCTTATTGTACACACTGTGAAATATGTTTACATCAATTTCAATGTTCCTGCTTGGATTCTTCTATTAAGTATAACATGTGTAAGCACATCCATTTAGTAGCAAGATCCATAAAGGGGAGACCGACTTCCAACAAGTAAAAGGTAGGTCGTTGTTATAGCATAGACCTCCACCTTAATAATTTTTAATTATTATTTAATTTTTTTCAGATATATTCAGATTTAGAATTCACCTTCAGTATTTTTACCAAAGAAATGGAGAACCAAAAAAAAAATGGTTAAATTTTAAAATTTTAAAAATTTTTAATGGTTTGGTAATGGTGTGTAAATTATTAGATTTTTAAAAAATCACGATGTAACATAACCGATGTGGCATCTTGATTTTTTTAATGTAGGTTATATTTCACATAAGAGTTTTGGCTGGATATTTGGTGGATTGGTAGTCAGGTTTATTATGGTGAAAGTTTTGGTATTTTGTACACTTTTTTTTGTTTTAAAAAATTTATATAAATTTTAAATTATTCAAAAAATGCCAGCAAATGGTATTTAAATTGAAATAAGAAGTGTCCAAATATTAGGACACAGTTTAAGGAGGGGGGATATGTTTTTAATGACATATTGAGAGACCTAAAGTATTAAATTTTAATATTTTTTAAACATATCTCAATTGGTGTTGGTTGAAATTTCAGGTTTAATTGAAAACCGGTGATTTACCCAAACCACAAACCCAATGGGACAACTGGGATTCAATCATTGATGAACTTAGAAACAAAGTGGAGCTCTAATTTATGAAAACTCAAGGGGGGACCAAACTTATTTCTGAAACATTGAATTCAGATCATTTTTGAGGAATATGAAGTTATTGCAAAGCTTTAGCTCCAGTAAATCCAACGTTGTTGGTATGAGAAACCTCATACAGCTAATTTTAGAGAAAAAAAAAACCAACTTTTTCCCCAAATTTTTAAAAAAAATATTATTCCCCAGAGAAAATTTTTTTTCCAAAGAAAAGAGTTGAAAAAGGGGAAAGCACAAAGTTTTCACATGATTTAAATAAAAATGCCATTCAACTTTCTGTAGGTGCCTAGTTTAAATATTATCACTGAAAATTCAAAATTTTATGTATAACCATTTTTTTTTGTTAACAAACTGATGTGTTTTTTAGAAAAAAACTGCCCATCTTTAATGTTATATACCTATCCAAAGAATTTATTTATTATTTGAACCCCCAATTTTAACAAAAGAGGACAATATAGACCCGGGCTCTCTTGCAAAAAAAAGCAAATCAGTTAATTAATTTATCTTCAATTTATGTGTTGTTTTTTTAATATGTAAAACGATATACAGACTAATGTACCGAGGGCGGGTAAAAAAAAATGCAGTCGCGGATTGGCTGGGCGTTTTTCACAAGAAACCTTTTTGGCCCCTTCCAGGAATATTTTTAGATACCTAAAAAAAATTTATTACCTCCTCTGATGTGTCGGATATCTATAAGAAAATAGATCATCCTGAAGTTATTTCCTGCAAAAACCCTAGCTTTGCCATCTACTGCTAGAAATAACAATAATAAAAATTCTGTCAGGGTTTTAAACGTTTCCAAAGAACACATACAAAATCAGGGTAAGGTAAACAGGCAATGTTTCTAAGGTGGGTCCAAAAAATATAATTACTTCTTTCATAATATTATAAACACAAAATATTTCACACTAGAAGTGACCAAATTAAGTTTGCAAAAGTGAAAAAACCCTGGGGAAAAATATTTTTCCCTCAAAAACTTCATTTAAAAATATGTATTGAAAAACAATGGTACCAGCTGAAAACTTTAATCCATTTCTCAGTAGACGTGTTTTTGTTTTTAAATAAATTTTAGAATGCTTTGGCAGGTTTTTAAATATGAATGAGAAAAACGTTTTTCTGTGGTTTTAGAAAAAGAGGGATATCATCCAAAAGAGGGTAAAAATTAGATATCTCCTGAAAATTACATAACATTTAAACAGATATAAAATTTTAAATTTGAAAAAAAATTTAAGAAATTGTATTATGCAATTTAATTGGGTTTAATTTTTTAGGAGATACATATAATTTTACGCTTGAATGGTCCCATTCTTTTTATCTAAACAACAAAACAAGTTTTTTTCTTGCCTTGGTATGACTGAAAACAAAACTTTAATTAATAAATAGTATTTTTTAAACGTTTTTGTTGAAAAGACCGGAAAAATAAAAATCGCTTAATTAGAGCCAATGTGGCAACAGCGCGGCGGGAAAACGCGTCAACCGAATTGTGACCGTGGCTTTTTAAGGGCTTGTTGTAAAGAACACCTTCCCTACGTTACCGCTTCGCGAAAATAAACCGGTATGTTAACTGTCCTGTTCCACGCGGTATGTCGCCAAAATTTGATGGTAGTTTTTTGACAAACATTTTGCTTAACCTCACTTTTTTTACCTGTTTTTATCCGGGTTTTTAAACTTTGCCTTCTAGTATATCGCCGTAATAAAATTAGGGTTTTTTCTTTTAATTATAAAAAAAAGCCATGGCGCCTAAAACCACATCTTTCTTCCATGCGTAGCTGCCAGTAAGTAACCATATTCCTCAGAGTTCGATATATCAAAAGTCAAAGAAAACCTAATAGGACTTGGGAATCGTTCCATACTTATGGCATTACCGATTTGACTGTATAGTGTGGGTTTGCCCCCGGGGGACATTACATGTGTGACAAGGGACACTTTACCATGTTTACACTGCATGTGATAACATTATTTAGTTGAGAAGAGGCCCCTGAGTTAGAGATACAGGTTGGTTAGTTTATGTGAACAAAATTTGTTGCCAAAGGTAATATTCGTACAGTTTAAAGGGGAAAAAATTTTTTGAGTTTGTAATTGTATGTTGTGGGGGTCACAGTTCCACCAGTGCACCTTATGTTTCCCCTTTGGAATTCATCTAATCTCCGTAGATGAAAGCAGCAAAGTAAAAGTATGGGACATTAAGGCAGGGTCAGTTATTTGGAATTGACTTTTGATAAAAAAAAATTTAATAAAAGTGCGCTAATGCATCCGAGTACATATATAAATAAGGTACTTTTTGGTAGTGATAAGGGACACATGCAGTTGTGGAATTTGAATAAGGCCAAAATGATCTATAGTTTTAAAGGTATGTTTTATGTTTAAGTTTGATAGAGAACTTGCATATAGAGAACCTGGGAATTTTATACTGATCGCTATAGTAATTATAAATAAATTATTAAAAAAGAAAATGTCAAACATAGTAAATTATAAAGAGTGGGTTTCAAAAAATAAATGTCTCAGATTTACGGGTACCATCTGGGCTAAAGAAATATTAGAATTAATATTATAATAAATATAGTGTGTACATAATGTATGAAACAAATTTATTATTTGCTTAAGCAAAAAAAAAATCAAATTTCCTTGAACACAAATAATAATTTTAAATTGCACATTTTTTGAGAAAAAATATAAATATACAGGATGACTCATATAGTAGATATGACGTCATAGACGATTTTTGTAAATGGAGATCCCAATATTTTATTGCAGATTTTTCATCTCCAAGAAGAGCTATTTTTAAAAACATAAAACACTTATGGTTTTAGATGGCAGTTTTGTGGTTACAGGGTGGTAAAAATTAGATAAATAATGTATAGAACAAATTAATTTTTGGTACTTTAAAGAAAAAAACATTGGGAAAAATTTTCCCCAAACAGAATTAAAAATTTTTATTGCATTTTTTTCATAAAAAAAAATATAAGGGCCTCATAATTGATGTCATCGACGATCCATATTTTATTGCAGATTTATAACCTGCAAGAGGAGTTGATTTTAACAATAAAAAATTCTTATGACTTTTATTGACAGTTTTGTAAGTACAGGGTGTTTTTTTTTTATTCTTAATTTTGAATAAGTGGGTACCGGTAATATTTTAAAATGCTTTGTAATATCTGTCTTGTAACTATGGCAATGCTTGTTATGCTGACAAAATAATATTTTGGTTTTGGTGTTTGAGTAATATTATTAAATTACTTATGCATTTATCTACTTTGTAAAGTATAGAAAACATTATGTACACAATGCTTTAACACCCTGTAACTAAAAAATTGCCACCTTAAACCATAATTATTTTATGTTCTTAAAATTGGCTCTTCTTGGAGATTATAAATCTGCACTAAAATATGTTGGTTTCTGTTCTAAGCAAAAGCAATACCATTCTTTTTTAGGTTGTTGTGACCATGGCTACTGACTTTTTAAACCAATGGAATACATTTCTTGTTCAGGTGTTCTTGTCAAACGAAAATAAGTATTTTATAGTATTCTACTTTTTTAATAAACCAATGGAAATGACACTTATCCACTGATAGAAAAGTGTTTTAATATCCTGGATTAGCCCTTCTTGGTATTCTATTCACTTCACTCTCATCCGAGATATAATATTGAAACTTAGGCGCAGTGCCTTGTGTCGATTAGCCATTGAGAATATTTGGGGTTAGTGCGTCGTGAACTGATATCGTTTTCGCGCCAAAGTTTTTATATTTGAATTTTAAATGCTTGTAACTTTGTTATAAAATTACATATAAAAACATATTTGGCACACATGTTATTTAGGTAAAAAGGTCATTTTTAGCCAACAAAAAAAAAAAATTCAAAGGGCCTATTTACATGTAAGGTAAAGATGCACAACAATATTTTACAAAAATTTTTTTAGGATGGAATGCTGGTTGCTTTTGAACAAGCAAGCTTTAGATGTAGTTGCAGTAGGCTTGTGACAGGCAATAAACTTGCACAACCCAAATATGATGAGACCATTATGGAGTTTGAACAGGACTGGGGGGGAGTTACAAGTATTTCATTTAGGTCTGATGATCAAAACCCATAACCACTGGTAATTAGAAAGGGTTCTATTTTAAAAAAATTATAATATTTGGTAAATATAGTCATATTTATTAAATAACAACAAATTAAAAAAATTGTTTTTCTTTGATTTTTAAAAATACAGTAAATTCCCCCTAATCCAAACTAATTGGGCCAACCCCGTTTGGATTAGCAAAATTCGGATTAGACGGAATTTTGTCACATAATGCCGTATTATTGTCTTTTTT
>JAHBCN010018230.1:0-17300 GCA_019359885.1 Listronotus oregonensis
TTGACGGTTGTTTCTGGAAAGTGGAAGGGGTTTCGGTAAAATTGAGTATTTTGTTTGAAATATTCTTTCTAAAATTTGTTGAAATTCGTGGTACCCTTCAGCGACTGATGTAGACTCTCAGCCTCCAAGACGTTTATTGTTGGATATTTGTTCTCCGGAGTTTGCGAGAAATGTTGCAGAGGACCGGGGAAAGCTAGGCCCAGTATACAATTCCGGGTTAAGAAGTTTGAGATAGGCCGCTATTTCCGATGGCATTTTTCCGAAGGTATTAATGCCGATACATTGTACGTACATACTCCGGTTTTAAGTTCAAAAAATCGTTATGTGGTGTTGTCGGCTTTCCTAAACTGGTATACTTTTATACAGATTAAAAAATTTTCCAGGCATCTCTAAAAATGACAAAGCTTCTAAAGCTGTGATTTTTTGAGTCTGGGATTATATCAATACTAAATTTTCTTGGTCTTCAATAGGGTCCAAACATATTTTGTTAACCCCATCTACGACAAGCGTCCGCTGAGCAAAAAATTTTAGCCACTTTTATATGTAAATAAGATCATCTGACGCTTCATCCATGAATTTTGATATTTCTTCTCTTTAAAAAGACTTTTACCTTTTTGGGTCTAAACCAACGCTTTGTTTTTTAAGGTAGGCCGTCACTTTAAAAAACTTGCTTATATCTATCTTCTTTCGTAATTTAATATATATTTTGCCATTACATGTTTTTGATAAATTAGAGAAATAGGCCAAAAAAATTTCTTTTTTAAAAGACTTCACACCCTTACTTTAACACCAGCTCTCAAACATAACAATTTCTTTTTCATACCTGTGACGAAATTTCATGGGCAGGAGATCTATACTTGCTATTTCGCTGTTTCGATAATTAATCGATGCTGGTAAATCGTCGTCAGAATCCATTGAAAATGTTTCTCCAATTTGGTTGAAAAATGCGTGACAGAAAATTAATTTTTGATAATGCATAAACAATCAGTTGGTTGCTATGGATTATTTGATAATTTATATGGAGTTATTAAAAATATGTACTTACATTTGGTAAATAAGGATTATTCTATTTTATTTAATAAATGTTATAAAAAGACTGCAAAATTACAGCAAAATTCAGTTTCTTCAAATATATAACTATTTTAAGCAAAATTATGCATTATTTTATAATTAGATACTAATTTATGTTCCCAAAACTAAAAGATTTTACTTTTTCGCACTAGTGCGGAAATGTGCTATTTTCCGCACGCAGATAAGTGCGGAAAGGTATAGTTTTCCGCACGCTTGTAGAAAAAAAATAACATTAGGAATAACCCATTAAAAATCTTATACTAACTTATTTTAATTATTTTTTTCTTGTAGCTACAACCTACATCTACTAGAGCAAAAAATTCTCATTTACCAACTCCAAATCATGTAAAAATCAGTTCAACGTCAACTCCTTATCCTCAACCAAATCAAAGGAGCAGTTCTCAAAGTAGATCAGCAGAAAATTTTGTCAGAGGTCAGAGTGCCGAAAGAACTCCAAACTCTCAAACATCTAAAAATTGTGTATCCTCCATTCACATTCAGGGTTCTTTATCGGCTAGAATCATACCAAAAAAAGAGCAAAGTACTCAAGACGGTGAAAGTTCTGTTCCATGGATTACCACAAACTCACTTTCTACGAGGCAGAAATCAAATGCTACCTCTTCAAGTTCTGAGCGGTATTCTCAAAACTCAGTTGCTTCTGCAAACCAAAGAAAAAGTGCTTGCTCCTCAAGAACAAGTAACATTTGTGAACAAAACTCAACAAACTTATAAGTTGTCTCAGAACTCAGTTGCTTCAATGAAAAATCAAGGCTGCTTGTTCCACAAGATCCGTGCCAATACCAAAAGCGAGTTCTCACAAATATTATGAGACATTACCGAGTCAAAATTTTGTGACCCTATCTCAGGATACTCTGAAAACAACGTTTGGATCTTTAAGTCGTGATTTGGAATCAATCACTTCAGGTCTGAGTAAAGTGCAGGTTTCGAGGGATTCTATGATTTTTACTGATGAAGAAAAAACATTTGTTGACGGTGAGCAGTTTTTTAAAGGTAGGTAATATCAACAACAATTATAGTTTTTACTATAGACGCACAAAACAATGCTAAATTTTTGGTAATAGGTTTGGAGGCTCGCTTACTCGAGCGGGCGTCTATAGAGAGAAAATTCGTTCATACGCTGCTATATAAACAAACAATGTTGCCAAAGCTATAACAATGGTAACAGTAATTAGGAATTATTTTTGTGGGAAATAAGCCAATTTTGTTGTAATAATAATAACTTAATTTTTTTCTGCGGTATAATAATATAATTTAAATGATGTAAATTTTACTTTGGAGAATTCAAATTTGATTTTAAAATATATTTATTGTTGGTGGGATACACGATGTTAAATATGATTTAGAATTTTTCATATTATATTTTTTATTTTTTGACATCCACATACAGGGTGGTGCGTCGCCGAGCAGAACATAGGAAATCCCATGTAAATTTTAAGGGGGTTAATTATTGGCTCCTTTCCATTTTACAGAAAAAATGTAAAATAACTTTCTAAAGAGAGCAATCTGACAAACCCTTGTGCCAATTTTTAAAAAAATTTAATAAGCAAATCTTAAATTATTTAATTAAATATAATTGCAAAATTACCAAATTTTCGGTTCAGGTAAAACCAAACAGACACCAGCCACCAGCAAACAATTTGTTATAAGGCTTTGTCAAATCTGACGTACAGCCGAATACAAGAAATATTTTTTCGTGTCATCAATCTCACAACCATTACATTCAAAGTAACACGTTAACATTATTTTGTTATTAAACCTTTTATTTAATGTAACAATTAAGTTTAACTAATAATAATTATTACTACCGATCATTAAAAAAATAATTTTATCATACTAGAATTTAATTAAACCAATAGCAGTTTCTGAAATATTTTTAATTTATTTTTCCATCAAGCTTATCTGGTCCATTTAAACCATTAAACGTATTGTCAGTAAATTCAAGTCCAAAGCCATCGCAATAAATAATTTTAAATGTTTAACTCGGAAGATCTAAAATAGATCTGATAAAAGAGAGAACTGAACTCTTAATATTTTACTAGGTGTGGAAAAATAAAATGAAATAAAAACAATAACTTTTTTAAAAATAATAGAGAATTACATAAAAACATCAATTAATCAAATGTTCAAACAACCCCCCATTAACAGCTAAACAATATCCCAACCGATCATAAAATTCACTTCTAACGTTGCTGAGTTGATATTGCGAAATTTTTTTACATTCTAACGAAATAGCTTTTTGTAGCTAGTTTAGATTCTCAAATTTTACACTTTTTAAGTGACCCCACAGACAGAAGTCTTTTGGTGAAAGATCAGGTGACCTGGCTGGCTAAAGTATCCGGTATCTGGACCAATATTATTGCCGTTAAAAGCATTTTCCAGGTACTCTCCAACGATACGAGCATTATGGGCGGGGCAACCATCCATTTGGTACCAGATCATTTGATCTTTCCGAACAACTTATTCCTTCTTGGCTCCAATACCGGCAATTCTGAACATTTGGTTTATTTTTAGGCGTAATTGTACATTCATCGGTAAAACAAATATTTTTTAAAAAATTCCTATTGTTATTTTTTCTTTTCATCATTTTAAAACAAAATGCCATTCTTCGCTCTTCATCTCCTTCCTGCAACTCTTGATGTTTTTCAAATTTATACGAATAATATTTGTGTTTTTTCAAAGTGCGCAATACCGTTGTATGATGTTTACTTACCTCTTGCCCAAGAACCCTCGTACTAACCATTTTGTTTTTCTCCACACTTAGTAGAATATTAAGATCATTGTTCTCTCTTTCTTCGGCTCTATTTTCGATATTCTGAGTTGAACATTTACAATTATTTATTACGGTACCTTTGGACTCGAACTTACTGACAATACGTTTCATGGTTGAAATACCGACTGTCACTGATTTCTTGACACTTTTCCTGATGTCAGGGACAATATTCATTTTACTGGTGCCTGTTTGGTTTTACCTGAACCGAAAATTTGTAATTTTGCAATTACATTTAATTTAATAATCAAGATTCGCTTATTAAAATTTTTGAAACTTGGCACGGGGGCTTGTTAGATTGGTCTCTTCATAAAGTTATCTTAAATTTTTTCTGTAAAATGTACAGGGGAGCTAATAATTGACCCTCTTAAAATTTACATGGGCTTGCCTATGTTTCGCTCGGCGACGCACCACCCGGTATAAAAAGAAATGCTGAAATTATGCAACAAAAATTAATATTCATTTATGAGAAATCGAAAAATACAATTGATTTTTATTACAATTTAACAACACATTAATGACTATCATCTTGTTGTTTTTGCGTTGTGTTTTCTCTGGTAGTGGTAATAATAAGATATTAAAACGTGTATTCTTGCTGACGTTTTTCAGGTGCGTTTATTAAAATGTCTAGAAATGTTTATGAATAGTATAATTTCTTCTTACATCCACTGAACTGGCCGTTAACAAAGTGTTTATTCTTTTTTAGCTGTCTTAAAAAATTTAAAAGAATATTTTACTCGTGTATAAATTTTCACATAAGACACGTTGAAAATCAATAAAATTTAGCGGAAATTTCACGTTGCCTAGACACAGAAACAATCGAACCTGTTTGTTTGTATTGTCAATTAGAAACGTCAAAATCAGTCAAAATGAGTCGATTTGCTCATGTACAGGGTGAGTCAACGATAGAGTAAATTTCATTATTTCATTGGTTTCAAAAGTTATGAGAAAATAGTAAATACAAAAGATGTAAATATTCTTAGGATGCGCAATTTAAAATTATTTTAAAGTATACAGGGTGGCTCAAAAAAGCGTGACGAATAAAACATACATTTTTTAAATGAAACACCCTATTTTTAAATTTTGTTTTGAATTCCTTTTTAAATTCTTCAACTTTTTTATTAATAATAATGCATACCCAAACCTAATAGCTTTTCCAATATTTCAATTTTTCTAAAAAGAAAATAATTTTCACACTTGCAAAAAAATTACGATAGCGCCATTATCTTTGAAGGTAGATCACTCATATTTGATATTAGCGTTATTCGAAGATGACGTAAAAGATATATGCAAAAAGGGAATTTTAATTAGATGCTACTATGATTTTAAATTGAAAAATCTCGATTTTTTTAAATGGCGCACCATATATATTATTATTTTTTCTGAAAGATCTTACAAAAACCCACAACTTTTATTAAGTATGTCATATACCTATTTTTAATAATTTGCGATTAATTTTAACTTTTCCAATATTTACCCTTCTTTCTGTCTAAGGCTATTGCTATAACATTAGTTGGCCATGACAAAATGACATTGTAAATTTTAACCTGACATCTGAGTAAATAAATTCATAAAATTTATTGTGGTGTCAGTAAATTTAAAAAAAAGTATGGATTTTCCTAAAGCTGAATTAATTGATATGATTTATATACTGGGTGAGGCGCAAAGAAATTCTTTGTTGGCAGTAAGACTTTACAAGGCGAAGTACCCCAATAGACGTGTACCGACTAGGCAATTTTCTTCAGTGTTTAATGGAACGGTTTAATGCTAGTGGTAGTATTGAATATGAAAAATGGAAAGTGGTAAACCGGAATGCTACCAATGAGAAAAAAAAAATTGGAAATTTTACTTCAAGTTCAAGATAATCCCCAGGTCAGTAGCCGTCAAGTAGCTAGCTTATGTGATACATCCCAATCTACCGTTAACCGCACCACTAGAAAACACAAATATCATCCCTTCCACATGGAACTACACCAAGAACTTCTAGACCGCGATTTTGAACAAAAGGGGAAACTTCTGCACCGTTATAAATGAAGCAATAGAGGCCGATCCAAATTTTTTGTCTAAAATAATGTTTTCCGATGAAGTACTTTTCACAGTAATGGTGCAGTTAATCGTCATAACATGCACTATTATTCAACAGTTAATCCAGTCTGGGTACGGGAAGTGCAAAACCAAAACCATTGGTCACTTAATGTGTGGTGTGGAATAAAACACTTTAATGTTTTTGGACCATATTTTCTCGCGAAACAGTTAACGGGCCTAGATATTTAAACTTTTTGCAGAGTGATTTACCTCAACTTTTTCAAGAATTTGATAACATTGAGATCCAATAAATGTGGTTTCAGCAAGATGGAGCTCCTCCGCATTACCATCGAGAAGTTCGAGAATTTTTAAATAATCATTACCCACAGAAATGGATCGATAGAGGTGGATTCATTGGATGGCTCCCTCGATCATGTGACTTAACACCACTAGATTTCTTTTTGTGGGGATATGTTAAAGATCGTGTTTATGTGAATCCCCCTACAACTCCAGAAGATATGGAAAATAGGATTCGGGACGCGTGCAGGAGAATAACACCGTTTATGCTAAGGAACGTCCAAGAAAATATACGAAAAAGACTAAACATGTGTATCAAGTAGAAGGGCATATTTTTGAACATTTATTGCGCCATAATAATAATTAAAAATAAGTTAATTTGTAGTAATAGGTATTTATTATTATTTACTTTTTCTGTGAATTTAAAATTTAAAAATGGCCAACTAATGTTATAGCAATAGTCTTAGACAGAAAGAAGGGTAAATATTGGAAAAGTTAAAATAAATCGCAAAGTATTAAAAATAGGTATATGACATACTTAATAAAAGTTGTGGGTTTTGTAAGATCTTTCAGAAAAAATAATAATATATATGGTGCGCCATTTAAAAAAATCGAGATTTTTCAATTTAAAATGATCCAAATATATTCGTTTATTTTGAACACCCTGTAGCATCTAATTAAAATTCCGTTGCATATATCTTTTACGTCATCTTCGAATAACGCTAATATCAAATATGAGTGATCTACCTTCAAAAATAATGGCGCTATCGTAATTTTTTGCAAGTTTGAAAAATTATTTTCTTTTAGAAAAATTGAAATATTGGGAAAACTATTAGGTTTAGGTATGCATTATTATTAAAAAAAAAGTTAAAAGAATTTTAAAGGAATTCAAAAAAATTTAAAAATAGGGTGTTTTATTTAAAAAAATGTATGTTTTATTCGTCACGCTTTTTTGAGCCACCCTGTATACTTTAAAATAATTTTAAATTGTGCATCCTAAGAATCTTTACATCTTTTGTATTTACTATTTTCTCATAACTTTTGAAACCAATGAAATAATGAACTTTACTCTATCGTTGACTCACCCTGTACACAATGAAGAAATAGATAAAGTAATTAAAAAAACGATTTTAGTTATAGTTTTAATTATGTTGCATGAAATTAAAAATTGTATACTCCCATATTTCTTCATTCTAGAAATATGCGCCCTAAATACCGCTTGCGCATAAAAATTAACCAGATAATTTTTAAGCACTCGTGGTATTACCTCCGAAAATTCCACTTCATGCAAACTTTTCGCGAAACCGTACTTATACAGGGTGTCCCAAAAGGTATGGTCCAAAGTTTGGGATCATGTAGATTGGATCAAAATAAGGTAACAACTTCATATAACTTTTTGCTCTATGCCCCTTCTTTACCGAGCTATTAGCTCTTAAAGGTAACAATTGAAAATCGATTTTTTATTAATAACTTTTGAAAGGCTTGTATGATCTGGAATTTTTTTTTGTTGATAAATTCTAGCTAATAACTGTCTTGCATTGACTCATATAAACATGCCCCGAAAGCATCAAAGATACCAGGTCCGGACTATCAAATTTGTAAAAAACTTCAAACTTCAAAACTTAAATATATTTTTTAACTTTTAATTTATAATTTTCAGCTAAAAATTGACTTCTAGTAGTAAATTTTGACAAAGATTCATAGGGAGTTCTTAAGTACACCTTATTGAGAGCCCCAGGGTATATCTTATCGAGAGCGCTCGAGTATACCTTAATGATTTTAAATGCATTTTACGCGAAAACCGCTAGTCCTATCAATAAAGATAAAGTATACCTTTTTTCCATAGAAAACTCAGGGAAATCTACCAGTAAGGTCAAAATGTTAAATATGGCAACACTGCAAAAATTTTGAAGTTTCTTACAAATTTGATAGTCCGGACCTGGTATCTTTGATGGTTTCGGGGCATGTTTATATCAGTTAATGCAAGATAGTTATTAGCCAGAATTAACCAACAAAAAATATTCCAGATCGTACAAGCAGTTTAAAAGTTATTAATAAAAAATCGATATTCAATTGTTACCTTTAAGAGCTAATAGCTCGGTAAAAAAGGGGCATAGAGCAAAAAGTTATATGAAGTTGTTACCGTATTTTGATCCAATCTACATGATCCCAAACTTTGGACCATACCTTTTGGGACACCCTGTATACAGAAAATTATTACCAGTAAATATCCCATTTTTAAAATTCTACTTTTCAGATTTAGAAAGAGGGAAAAAATTGGCAATTAACACAATACAAGTATGTTCGCCCTTAAGTATAGACCTTCCTCTTAGAACGAGTAACAGCTCATCTGATCAGAACGATAATAAAACATTACGGCAACCGGCTATTAAATCCACCTTAAGAAGAAGAAGTAGTATAAGTAAGTTAAAAATATTTTTTTTTAGTGCGAGCACCGCAAATCAAATACCATTACGTCATCAACCCTCTTGTACAGGGTGAGCCAAATTGGACACCCCTTTTTAAAGGAGATAGACGAAAACTAATTTCGGTGTCTGGAGCTTAATTTTCGTCAATAATATAAAGGTGAAAATCGCACATCGATATCTGTTACCGTTTCTGAGTTACAGGGTGGTTTTCAAAAATGTATATATTTATAAAAAATCGTTGTAACTTTTTTGCTATGGAAAATTTTGAGTTTCTGTAAAAACATTTCCAAAGCAACTTTTTACGTAGAATTTAATAATTTAAGTTAAATTTTTTTAGACTTAATAGTTTATTGGTTATTAACAAAAAAAAATATTTTATATATGGGACACCCTGTGTATTTTTAAATAATTAAAAAAAAACTTTTAATTACCTTTTCAAAAATATACCACACTTCATATTTTGCTCGAGTTCTTTTCGAAATGGAGAGTTTAGTTAATTTTATCCGCTTTGAACAAGTAGGCTCTGGACGGCGCGGCGATAATACAGAGAAGAAACGCTTTCTAATAGCTGTTTGAGATAACTAAAACAAAACTAATATTTACATTGAATAATGCAGAATTTTATAACAATTTTAATTATATTTAGAAAACAATTACCTAATAAAATATAAAAAAACAACTATAAAAAGTAGTAACCTAGGGCAGGAGATTTTGCTACAGGAGGTGTTCGAAATTTTGACCGGCCTTTCTTATGCACAGCCGGCACCGTTTCCCAACATTTCTCGCAGAATTCATTAACTCAAGAGAGGTAAGAGATGCAAGCCCTTGCACAACCGAAACTTCTAATTCTTGTCTAGAATGAATGGGTAATTTAAAAACAAGGTCCTTCAGTCTTCCCCAAAGATAAAAATCCATGAGCGTTAAGTCCGGTGACCTCGCTGGACAACGGATGGGACCTTCGTTAGATATCCAATTATTATGGTCAAAGTTGGCTGCTAAAAAATTAGTTATTATTTTAATTTCGTGGATTGTTTTTAACGGCACCTAAAACTTGTATTTCTTCTAACTATAATAATAATAATAATAATCATTTATTTTTCCAGAGACATTTACAATAAATGTATGGATTTCGTCAATAGACACAAAAAATATTACATTCTCTAAATGTAATCACCAAACCTGGCAGTCACTTGGTAGTATACAATACACACAAACTTTTAAAACCAACTTTATCAATAAGGATATACAAATTATACAAAATTTAGATATAAAAATAATCAATCATGCCGAGATATACTCATCCAAACTATAACTTTCCAAACTTATCAAGTAAGGTTTGATTTGTTTTTTAAACTCGTGAAGATTTTCAGCCTCTTTAATATATACGGGCAGTTTATTAAATACTTTAATTCCCAAGTATTCTGGCGACTTTTTTGTTACGTTTAATCGCCCGAATGGAACTCGCAGACTATCCCCAGATCGGGTGAAATGACTATGCACATCACTGGCTTTAGGTATTCTTGTAATATTCAGAAAGATATATTTTGACATTTCCCGTATATTAAAATCCCCGGAAAGTAAGTATACCCAGATCTTTAAACGCGACCTGCAGCTTGTCCTCGAGTGATTCCCAGAATGCATCTTAAAATGCTTTCTGTACGTATGAAAGGGCGAAGAGCCCCAAACAATATGCCATAATAAATACGTGATGCAATGTATGCTTTATAAACTGAAAGAATTTCCCTAGAGGATTACAGTTTTAAGATTTCTAATTAAATAACTTAATTGATTTAATTTAGAGCAAAGTGAATTACAGTGTTCTTTTCAGTTAAGATTCTGATCCAAGGTCAAGCCTAAAAATTTGGTAGAATCTGATCTTACAATAGTATCATTGTTTATTTTAATATTAAAGTCCAAACATTGTTTATTTTGCGGGACATGAAATCTAAGATATGTTGTCTTAGAGCTATTTAAATGCAAAGTATTTTCACAAAACCACTCATACAGTCTGCACATACCCGCATTACAGGAATCCTTGAGACCTTCGCCGGCAGGCGCCGATGTTATAAAAGTTGAATCATCCGCGTACAAAGACATTGACCAATCTGCATTTACCGCCGAGGTTATGTCATTAATATAACATATAAATAAGACGGGCCCCAAGACGGACTCCCTAGGAACCCCCATATCAATTTCAATAACATCGGAATGTCCCCCATCAGAGACTGACACTGAAACTGTCTTCTGTTTTTTAAAAAAGTGCACAGACCTCTACTCACACAGTCAAATGCCCTGCTAAGATCGCAAAATATTCCAGCAGGGCACTCACCCGCCTCCAAGTGCTTTACCAATTCACGATAAAGGTGGTGGATTGCAGTCATTGTAGAACTATTTCTACAAAAACCGAACTGGTAGGGTGTTAAAACATTATGTTTGTGAAGAAAAGGCTCGAGTCTTTTTAAAAATGCATATTCAAATAGCTTGGAGAAAACCGATATTAATGCAACAGGCCTACAATTCTCTACATTCAATGTATCTCCCTTTTTTAAAATGGGAATAATTTTATTTAATTTTAGGATTTGAGGAAATTTACCTTGTTGAAAGCTAAGGTTTGGTATATACAGTATTGGAAAATAATTCGCGCATAATAGGGAAATCAATGTTAATTTTTAGGCATCTGAGAATCCAATCTACCAGTGTACGTTTCAATAGAACGTCGCGATGAATTATAATTAATTTAGCTGTTCGACTGGAAACGTCACCGCTTTGCGCTTTAGTTTGGCTAGTGGGATTTGCCGGTGGCTCGCAGAGCTCTCGTTCATTTGCTTGCGGGCATCCCCAAATATTTTTTTTTCGGATATTTACAACAAAATGTGTATCGGCAGAGCTAGAAACCTTGTTGAAATAAGGGAAAAAATAATTCAACTTTCTGGTCAAATTACACCTGAACGGCTCAGAAATATGAGACAACATCTCTACAATAGGTTTGGGTATTGTTGCAAAAGTGGTGGATTATTCAAACCCTTATTAAAATAAGTTTTAGTTCTTTAGAGTTATTTTTATTTTCTGTTTTAAAATTATCGTTGTGTTTATTATTGGAATTTTCTTTTTATTTATTTTTTAGATTTTTTTTTTAAGCCAATGTGATAAAAAGACAAGCAAAAATCTTTTTAAATTTTTGTTGATTCAACGTACACCCATCCGATCTCGTTTTAATACTGTCGAAAATGTCCAAAACTATTTGATTTTGTATCAAATCGAACCAAAGCGCGGAGTAGGGTACAGTCGAACAGTTAAATTAATTCTAGTTCATCGCGACGTTATATTGAAACGTACACTGGTAGATTGGATTTTCAGATGGCTAAAAATTAACATTGAATTCCCTATTATGCGCGATTAATTTTCCAATACTGTATGTCAAGACACCAGCCAACGGCTCAATCACTCGCCTTAAAATTGCACCCGAAACTTCGTCAAATCCGTGCGAATATTTATTTTTAATTTTCGCCTTTACCAGGGATATTAGTTCTTAACTTCCTATCCCTATTTGTTTTATACTGTTTAGAGTTTAGAACTTTTTTTATAAACTGGCTACTATTAGGTTGTGTCGCAATCTTCCATAAACATCTTTAAAAGGTTGTCTTCTTACTGGATATTGGTTGTGGTATAAATTGCTTGCTGCTTCTGCACACTCCCCGGCTTGTATAAAACAAACTATTATAACCAATTTTTTTATAAAATTTCATTTTAAATTTATTTTAAAGATTAACCTAAATCTCGCGATTTTTAAACTTTAAAATTGTAATTTTAAGCTTTATCCTACTGCAAATACCTCTACTTAAAAAAAAATAAACTTTTTTTTATTTTAGAGAAACAAATATACTATCCCTTGCTCTACAGTCCAGACTATTTGGAGGTAAGTAAGATAGAAGAATCCAAAAATATTTCTTTTTTCATAATAGACTAATTACACAGGTCCAAAAATAAAGTTTTTTTTGTTGAGTGTCGGGCTAAGATTTTCTGGCGTATTTTTTTCCGCTTAACACGAATCTGAAGTAAAAAATTGAAGGTCAAACAGCAAAAATTAAAAAAAAGCGTAATTTCAGATATTAACGGTTTTTTTTTTAATTTAAAACGTCAATTTCTCAAAAACTATAAAAGATACACGAAACTTTATTTGACATAAACTATGTATTTTTACAAGACCTTTAAATTAATTTATATGACCTTATTGTCTAAATGCAATATTTTTCGAATTATAATCAAAAAACCAAATTTTCAGGATTTTTTTAAAGTATACCTCTGGAAAAAAAAATTAAAATTATTATTTTTTTATTTTTGAATTTGTTTTGCAAATCTTGAGTAATTGTGGATTTAAATAAATAAAATAAATGATTTATAATAAAAACACCCAAAAATCACATAAATAAAAAAAATATATATTTTGGACTGAAATTTTTTGTCAAAATTACATTTTCGTTTATATCTCCTTTATTATTTATCTTATCAAAAATTTTATATAACATTTTATTAAGACAATTTGAAAGGCTTTATTTTTTGTTTTATGAAGTTTTTTTTTTATCTCTTATAGATTATATAGTCGTAGTCCAAACATTCCGTGGTAGCAGGTTTCTGTCGGTAAATGTACCGTGTCGTTTTTTTGGGGTTTTCTCGATTTTTTGCTGTTTGACCTTAATTTTGACATCAGATTTGTGTTTAGCGGAAAAAAATACGCCAGAAAATCTTACTTTGAGATCCAGCACACACTACTTTTTTTGTAAACGTGTGTTATTTCATAATAAGTTGTTGTATACCATCCTTAAAATTTTAGTGAACAAAATTTTTTTATTTTTTATTTTAGGATATTATTGAGTACTCATATAAACACATAAATAGGTTTTTGCTGAAAAATGAATGGATAGAAGTGTATGTGAATAAAAATGCACGCACCCTCACTATTAATTGGTTAATTCAAGTTACAGTAAGTATTTCTACGATGTTCGTTCAAATATGATTCAGAATCAATAACAATAAAATCTTGGACTTCCATTGTCTTTATTTGTTAATTGATACACAACGTTTCGGTTAGTGATATATCTCCAACCGTTTTCAAGTGATAACTAAAACTATTCTTAAAAGCTACGACCTTATATACTATCCGTTGTTCACCGAAGCTTGACCGACTTGTCACGGTTCAGCAACGCAGCCAGATATTCGGAATGTCTACACTAGGTTTGCTAAATACATTTTGATTGTTTGCAATTATTACAGCTTCTTTAAATTTTCTTTTCTTCCAGTGGGTTTCTTTATGAATGATTTTTGCTTCCGACCATTGTATACGGTGTTGTTTTGACCATGCGTGTTCGGTCCTCGATTTCGACGTTTCACCTCGTTCCGTATGTTTTTTGTGTTCTTTGACTCTAATTTCAGTGGTCTTTTTATTTCCCCGATGTATACTTCACCACATTCACAGGGAATTTGGTGAAATAGAGTCATTTTTTGAAACATTGTTGTCCGGTCTCGTCTTAGTAAGAATACTTCTTAGAGTGGTTTGGGATTTAAATGCTGTTTTAATGTTATACCTATTCGCTATTCTGCGGATCTTTTCTGAAGTTCCTTTAATATACGGAATAGTCATAAATGTTTGGTCCGTGTAGTCTTGTTCAAATTAGAGTTCTTTGTCTTCTCTTGATATTTATCGATTGTTTCTTTAACCAATCTCTCACTGTAGCCGTTTTGCTTGAGATCCCTAGTTATATTAGTATTTCGGCTTGCAGAGATTCCTTACTGTTGCATAGGGTCACCGCGCGGTTATATAGAGTACGTATGACTCCTCGCTTTGTTTCGTTAGAGTGATTGGAATTATGGTGTAAATATTGTCCAGTGTGGGTAGGTTTTCTGTATACCGAGGTATATATATGTCCATTATTTGGTTTGACTAAAACGTCGAGAAAAGGTAGAGCCGAATTTTGTTCCTTCTCCATTGTGAATTTGATACATGGTCGAAGACAGTTTAGATGTTCTAAGAAACCTTCAAGTTCTTCGTCATTACCTGTCGATAAATATCAAGAGAAGACAAAGAACTCTAAATTGACAAGACTCACAGGACCAAACATTTATGACTATTCCGTTATTAAAGGAACTTCAGAAAAGATTCGCAGAATAGCGAATAGGTATAACATTAAAACAGCATTTAAATCCCAAACTACTCTGAAAGTATTCTTACTAAGACAAGACCGGACAAAAATGTTTCAAAAAATGACTCTATCTACCAAATTCCTTGTGAATGTGGTGAAGTATACATCGGAAAACAAAGTCCACTAGAAGTTAGAGTTAAAGAACACAAAAACATACGGAACGAGGTGAAACTCGAAATCAGGTTTCGAACACGCATGGTCAAAACAACACAGTATACCATGGTCGGCAGCAAAAATCATTCATAAAAGAAACCCACTGGAAAGAAAGAAAATTTAAAGCTGTAATAACTGCAAACAATCAAAATGTATTTAGCAAACCTAGTGTAAACATTCCGAATATCTGGCTGCCGTCTGAACCGTGACAGTCGGTCAAGCTTCATGAACAACGGATATATATAAGGTGGTAGCTTTTAAGAATAGTTTTAGTTATCACTTGAAAACGGTTGGAATACATCACTAACCGATACTTGTGTATCAATTAACAAATAATGACAATGTAAGTCCAAGATTTTAGTGTTATTGAAACCATAACATTGTCTAACACTTTTAAAGAAATGATTCAGAATGTTATTCTCAGAATCAAACGAACGGCCCTAGAAGCAATTCCAAATTAACATTTTCGCAAAGGGATATCTAGGAGGCATGCATGGTGTCACAGAACCTAACTTTATTATTATTTTTTTCATTTAATAACTGTCAAAATGATACAGCAGGCTGTTTATGTTTTCAATGCATAATGCATTATAGTTAGATTTCTTGTGAATGACGGAGGAGTAACGAACTCGTTGTTAAAGTTAACAATAACTTAACAACGAACTAAATTAACAAAGAGTGCACATTTTTAAATAGAAAATGCCAACTGATAGTCAATAAATTATTAGTTCGGGATTTTGCATTTAAAATCGATTAAGCATATAAAAAATATTTAGAATGAATAACCTTGCACAGAATATAAGAAAAATAGGTTTGGCACTTCAACAAAGTAATTTAATATATTTTTTTTTCAAAAAGAAGCAGTAGGTTAGATAGCTCAAGTGAGCAACTTCTTTAAATTTGTTTTTTTAACAAGTTTTATTGCATTTTATTGATAAATTTACATTTATATAAATTGGTATTTCAGTTTAATAGACAGTAGTTAAACCATTTATTTACAATTTTTTATGACTTACTGCTTTATGTATTCATCTAATTTTAAAAACAAAAAAATAAAAGAATTTCATATATATTTAGATTTGTTTAAAATGTTGATCATGTCCTCTAAATTATAAATTAATACAGTGTAGCAGTGTCGATAATGGTTATTAAAAGCCTTTTTAGCTAATACCCAAACTTATTATTTTAAATTTATTACGTTTTTTTTGGCTTTCATCCTAAAAATCTAACCTAGAAAAGGCTTCTTCTCTCGTAAGTTAATAGCTTGTCCAAAGGTAAAACATGCGTTGCTAAAAAAACCGTTAGAGACCCGACGTGGTATATGTACACTAAAGTCCCGCTAATCCGAACTAATTGGAATCGAACCCTATTTGGATTAGCAAAAATTCGGATTAGGCGGAATTTTGTCACACAATGCCATATTACTATCTTTTTAAGGCATATTTAGCGTCTGATGTGAAATGCATTAAGGTCAGATGCTAAATACACCTTTATTATTTAACAATAGATGGTGTAAATGGCATTGCGTCAGGAAGAAGATAGTTAATAATTTGTATCTAACAAATAAATAAATTATTTTTAGATTTTGTTAATAAACGCACGACGTTACATGAAAAAAACTTGTTTTTCTTTACTTTTCTTAGTTCTTAAATTTTATATTTTTTTTGTCTTGGCCCTGTTCGGATTGGGCGAATTTTCGGATTAGCGGGGTTTGGATTAGCGGGACTCTAGTATATATATAAACGAACTCCAGGGTGTAAAACCTGATCTAATCTAAATTTTTCATGGCAATAAAAAAATGTTCTTGGTTTCAGAAACAGCGCATGTACATATAATAATTTTTACACGCCCGCTAGAGTGAGTTTTCGGTCAAGCGTTTACAGGGATTGGAATAACTCAAGAGCGTTTTGAGCGATTTCACATTGTTTCTGTGCAAGCAAATATTTTGTCTTCTCTACTACTGTCATACTAAGTACCTGAATTTATTAATAAAATGTAATAGGCCTAAATAGTATTAAAGAACCTGGTAAAAAACTAAATTTAAAAAAGTGATGCAGTATTGGTTAAGCTATCTATTCTAATGCTTGTTTTTGAAGAAAATATATATAAAATTACTTTTTCTACTACTGTATAAATAAGAAAACTTTGTGGTCCTAGAAACGCGAATGTTAACGAAAGAGAACCTTCGTGTTACCTGGTTTCTAAGCGTTTTGCTCGAAAGTAATATTTTCAGCGCCTGGACAAAAAAGTTAAGAGTAAAAAAAGAAAATATGCTTGTGGGAAATATTAGGATTTATTTATAAAAAGTAACTAATTTATGACAAAATATTTTAAAAATAG
>JAHBCN010018231.1:0-17295 GCA_019359885.1 Listronotus oregonensis
GGATACCTTGTGAAATCCTAACGGACCAAGGTTTGGAAGTTATGTCTAGCACGTTTAAAGCTTGTAAACTATTAGGGGATCCAACGGTTAAATTCTACAGCATACCATCATGAAACGCTTGGAGGTCTGGAAAACTCACATAAACATTTGGGTGCGTATTTGCGTATGCAGTTGTCAAAATATAAAGAAAGTAATTGGAGTGATTGGGTATCGTATTGGTGTTTTTCATATAACAACACGGTAAACACCTCAACACGCTATACACCATACGAGCTTGTATTTGGTAAAATAACCAAAAATCACGTCAAACCTTACTAATCAAATCGATCCTATTTATAATTTTGAGGACTACCCATTTGAGTTGAAATTTAGATTGCAGACTGCGTGGAACGATGCAGAAATAACTTAATTGTTTCAAAAACTAAGCGTGTAAACTCCAATAAAAGATGCAATAGCTATAATTATAAAATCGGAGACATGGTCTAATAGAAAACAAAAATGTAGAAAGTAAATTAGCACCTTTGTTTAAAGGTCCATTTAAAATTTTAGATATTAAGAATCCCAATGTAGTTTTAAATGTAAATAATAAGCCTAAGGAGGTACATAAAAATATTATTAAACCTTATTTTTTAAGTCTTAAATTGTACATAGTATATAAGATAGCAGAATGGAAAAAAAAAGTTCCAGAAAACATTTTTTTTTCCAACTTTCTGAGGAAGGTGTAATGGATTCATGGTTGAAACAAAAGGCTAAAGATATAATCTTGAAAGGTTAGTCCCTAGTACTTTGTTAGGTCATCAATCTATTGCACGTATCAAAGCCATTGACCGTGAAGGTTAACAGGTATGTTATGTTATGTTATTATTTAAATATTAGTTTATATAACAATACTCATATATTATTGTAAACTGTGTATATTAAATGATGTTTGTTTAATGTTTAAATATATATATATATATATATATATATATATATATATATATATATATATATATATATATATATATATATATATATATATATATATATATATATATATATATATATATATATATATATATATATATATATATATATATAATAACTTGATTTATACATTAAGATTAGATATAATTAGATACATTTAGATACATTTAGATGCAGTAAGATAAGTTTATACTATTTTTCTATTTTTATATTAAAGTATGTTTTATACAAAGTCTCTTGTTTGACTTCTTGACGTGTACCAGATACTACGAACCAAGTACAAAGCAGTACACCACACTGGTTATATAATTTATTGATTTACTGCAAATTTTCAACCCTTTATCTTGAAATCGATAAAAAATTATATTTTTTAGGAGCTTTAATAGTTTCATTTATGATTTAAAATCATTATTACATAAAAAAAATATTTATTAATTTATTGTGAAATTTCAACCCTTTAAAACCATCCGTCACTCTGGAATAAATAAAAAAAATATATTTTTAAGCAGCTTTAATAATTTCAATAATGCATTTATGACTGAAAATGTAATTGTCTTATTATGAAAAAAAAATATTTATTGTGCAATCTCGACCCTTAAAAACTACCCTTTATCGTAAAATTAATAAAAAAAATAACAGCTTTTATAAATTTAAATGATTACGATATATGAATGAACAAAAGTTTTTTTATTTTTCGTCAAATGTAATAAATCTAAATTATCAAAGTAAAATCATGTTCCACATGTTGCATTACAAAATAGTCTAATTTTTCAGCAACCGCAAGAACTAACGCAGCTTTTTTGCAGTTGCAAAATATCATTTTAAGTAGATCATCTGGTGCAGGTGGATTTGCATTTTTTATTGGCTGTAAAGATCTTCCAATATTCAGCCATCCCCAGTCAACAGGACGAATATTTTTATTATCAAGCCATATCTGTGTTTGCAAGTAAATTCTCTTAATATGTTCATCTAGTGCACCAAGTGTTGAACAAAAAGAGATGATAGTTTTACCAGAGAGGCGCGAGCCACGTGTTTTTTTCCTTGGATTTCGGAAATATACTGTATATTTATAGTATGTTCGAACTATACTACAATATAATTAGAAGAAATTCTATTATGAAAGTCCTGCTATACTTGGGGCCAGGTGTTCAGCGTGCTCCGTGAACATTTACCATGTAAATATGATATTACAGATACTAAAGGACATGGCACACTTCTTATGGATTTGAGTCACCGACAGATTTTTTTGAAATTTTAGTATTTTATTTTGGAAGTCTAAATAAGCATTTTCTTTCATTGTGCCAACCTTGTAGCTATACAGGGTGATACCATAAAATTAAGCCAAATATTCTTTAAAATAATTATTTTATTTATTACAAAATAGTGTCTGTTACCTAGACTAATAAAATTAGGCATTTTTTTATATAAAAAGAATATATATTTTATACCAAGTACTTTTTTTATCGTGTACAGGGTCTTGTCCTACAGGGTGCACGATTTATTAATAAACCAACAAATATACAGTCTAGTCGGACTAAATATAATATATTATGTCAGTTATTATTATAACCTATAGGAATTTCGTAACTTGGCAGTAACTCATTCATACATACAGCGTGTCCCTCCAAAAAGTCATTTTTAGATACCGGGTGAACCAAAATTATATGGCGGTTTTATTTATATTTTTTTCCAGTCATACTGAAACCGCTGTTGTAAAAAGATTTTTTTTCACCGATCTATACTAGAAACATACTGGGTGATGTAAACAGATGTTTCGAAGTGACTTAGTATTATGTAAAATGTCGCAATTTAATACAAACATGAATAATAATTAATGCATAATATCTTACAGTAAAAATACAGATTACGGGTTGTAAGGTAACCCTTAATCAATTCAAAACAAAAATAAACACTATGGTAAACTTCAAACAGTAACAAGTTGAGCTACTGTTTGTAGAAGGTTCTTATATTTTTATTAGTAACTCATAACAATAATGATGTATTAATCATATAGTCAAGAATTTGTGGCTCTTCAACTGCTCTATGTGTAGCGTCCAAAATAGTTGTAAGTAAAACAGTTGTTGGATATTTAACAACCTGTTGATACCTAGCATATCCCAGGTACCATATTACACTGGCAACATGAGCACATACGCCAAGTGTTCTGTCACCCACTTGCATGTGCAATAGGTACCCGAAATAGTATTACCATTTTCTTAAAATGGAGAAAGTAAATATGAAATCAAAATACTATGCTTAATAGCTTGCGTAAACCATGAAAATATTTTTGCTCTTATTAAGCCAGGTTCAAATTGTTGAACTTGAAAAATATATTCATTATTTGGTTCCTTTTCAGCGGTATCATGAATATAAGCTGAAGAAAGCCTTATAATAGGTGCCAAATGTTTTAGAAATAACATAGTCTATAGGCAAAACAGGAAATTCAATATTATTATTTTCCGTATTTACACATGCACAACCACCTCGACGTAGTTAAAATAAAATATACCCCTTGTGCATTGAAAATGACTGCCTTTGTATTCTGAAAATTGGAACTCTTTGGCGCTTTTAGATATGTAGTCGGGGTATAAAATTGCACAATGCTGTCTACATGTCTTTGGATGAATCAAGGGATGAATCTTTCCCTATTTCGAACTTCTGCGTGAGAAAACCCTTATTTTGCTTTATTGTTGCTACTTACTAACTTCCGCATGACTGAAAAAAAATATAAATATAACCGCCATATAATTTTGGTTCACCCGGTATCTAAAAATTACTTTTTTGGAGGGATACGCTGTATAAATGAGTTACTACCAAGTTACGAAATTCCTGTAGGTTATAATAATAACTAACATAATATATTATATTTAGGCCTACTGGGCTGTATACTTGTTGGTTTATTAATAAATCGTGCACCCTGTAGGAAATGACAGATAAAAACCCTGTACTCGGTAAAAAAAGTACCTTGTATGGAATATATATATATATATATATATATATATAATATATATATATATATATATATATATATATATATATATATATATATATATATATATATATATATATATATATATATATATATATATATATATATATATATATATATATATATATATATATATATATATATATATATATATATATATATATATATATATATATATATATATATATATATATATATATATATATATATATATATATATATATATATATATATATATATATATATATATATATATATATATATATATATATATATATATATATATATATATATATATATATATATATATATATATATATATATATATATATATATATATATATATATATATATATATATATATATATATATATATATATATATATATATATATATATATATATATATATATATATATATATATATATATATATATATATATATATATATATATATATATATATATATATATATATATATATATATATATATATATATATATATATATATATATATATATATATATATATATATATATATATATATATATATATATATATATATATATATATATATATATATATATATATATATATATATATATATATTCTTTTATACTTAAAAAATGCCTAATTTTATCGGTCTAGGGTAACACAGTATTTTGTAATAAATAAAATAAATATTTTTAAGAATTTTAGGCTTTATTTTATGGTATCACCCTGTATAGCTACAAGGTTGGCGCAATGAAAGAAAATGCTTATTTGGACTTCCATAATAAAATACTAAAATTAAAAAAATCTGTCGGTGACTCAAATCCATAAGAAGTGTGCCATGTCTATGCTCTTAAAATAAAAAAAAATGCGATTGGTTTTTTATGGTAACTCCATTAATCTTTATGTTATTGGGTCCATCAAAAACCATTTTAAAGGGCTATAAGATCAGCGACATCTCCACTTTTTAAAACCCTTTATTTTTAAAAGTTAAGGGTTAACGGCCTCAGGTCAGAAGATCCTCACAATAAAATTTAAACTTTTAATGATGATATCTGGTTTTTTATCCCTACATATTAAATAAAAAAAATGTTTGTTCAAAAAACCTAAATTTTTGTTTTCTATAATTTTTTACGTATATTTAATAGTTATTATGAAAATAGAGACATTTAAAAAATTCTGTTTTTGAAAAATCGTACTTTAAAAAAAAGAACAGTCTAAACCGGTCAAACTTTTGAGCCCTTTTGCCCACATTTAAATAAAGTAAATCCTTCAAGGGATATTATAATTTCAATTTTGATGAAAGTGGCGCAGATTTATTTTATTTTATTCATAACTTGCTTAGTTTTAATGCATTCTACTTAATCTGAGACTCATTTCAAGGTCTTTGTATGCATTTTGAAGTTTTCCAAAGTTATTTTAGAAAAATGTATAGGTTTTCCGTTATTTAACCTCACACTTGTGTTCGAGTACTCACCAAAAAAGATACTTTTAAGTAGCTATAGGTCGCTTAGATTCAACCTAAAAAAAACGTTAAAAGAAACTATCTGTTTTTTATGAGCTTTTATTTTGGTAAGAACATTTTTTTTTTGGAAAAACGTATAGTTTTGAAATTATTTGTAAAAAACAGTTTTAAAACGTGCATGTTTTAATGAAAAAATCAAATCGTTAAAAATTGGGAATTAAAAAAAAACTTATAAATGAGTTTTACTAAAAGAAAATATCAGGTTAAACTAAAAAACACACTTAACAACATTAAAATTTAAAAAATAACAATTATAATAACAACTGAATATTTCTTTGCTTTTCCCTCGTAAAACGATTTAAAACTTCTGCAGATTTTAATATTTCTATGTATAAAAATGACCCTGTTAGCCGCTCTTGACCAGTTGAATTGCGCAAATAGTCTGTTAAACGTCTTAGCGATGAAAATGATCGTTTCCGAGAGGCGAGGTAATGTGGCCAGATTTTGCAACAAAGTATGAATATTAGGAAACAAAGATGCTGATAATGCATCAAAGAGTATTTTTGGGCCTTTCTGCTTAAGGCAACTAAATACATTTTTGTTTTCACAACCGTAATTCTGCAGATAATGTATCTGGGTCCAAAAATTCCTCATATAATAACAAGGCATCTATTTTTACTCTGTGTGCTTCGCACATATTTGGCACTAGACAATATAACGATGAAGTGATTTTTCGTGATTTGCAAATCTTGCAGATAGCTCTTCGATGAAGTGATCAAAAAAAGGAATTGCAATTGTGATTCGAAAATATTCTTCTACCAGTAGCTACCAAGACATTAGAACGATTCTGCTGTCATGAAACTATTCTAAGTATTTTTATGCATTCTTCGTCATCTACAGACTTTATAATAGCTTCGGATTTTTTAAAAATATTTTTAAATTCTTGATCTATTTTCATTGGATAGTTCTTACCTTACAGTATACACATGCTCAACAGTCTGTAGAATTATGTATAACGGTAGAGTGAAAGCAACGGGTCAGACACATGATAACATACTGATGATAAACTCACTGGTCATAATAGCTCGAAGCTACTGCAAAGCTTTTGAAGAAGTTCCGATGTCTTTTACTTGTTTCAATTCTTCTAATGTTTCAACAATTGGTTTAAAACTTTAGTAAGCCTTATTAGCCCATCATGATTCTCCACCCACCGAGTTTCACATGGATATTAACTTAGTCCATTTACTATTTGGAACATGTTCGTTACATTTATTTTTTAATATCTCAGTGCGCATAGCTGAAATTTTTTATAAAATTTATAATAGATCTTATTGTTTTGATACAATTTCTGATCAATATTATTAATTATATTCTAATTCATAAGCAATACTCTGGGAACCTCCTATTTTTAAAGTCACGAAGCAGCGTTGCCTGGTTGTTAATTATCGTGATCTTGAGTATAGACGCACCTACAACGTTACCCGCAGATCTTGACGGATTTTTTACGATTCCAAGCTACTGTAGGTTCATTTATCGTTGACCAATAAAGTGATTTAAATACTATTTTTGTATTGTAGACCGTGACTAAGTAAATATATATTGTTCAGAAAATCTTTAAAAAATATAGTTACTAGTGGCTTTTATTTTTACTCCATAAGATTTTCCAGGATCTTCGGGGGCCGGGCGGGCGGGGGCAAATACGGCCCTGAGTAAGACAATTAACTAATAATCAATCAAATGCACTTATCTGAGCATTGAGGAGATTTTTGAGCGGCTTTTAAGTTTTTTGCTCATTGAGAGTTTTGATCAGCGTGTTGAAAACTATAAATTTGCAAAGTTTAAGAAAAGATATTTCAAAAACCCAATTTTAAAAGCATTGTGCAGGATCCTTTGTTGTATTTTAATTTTTATTTAAGTTTTGATGAGTAATTTGTATGAATACACTTAATCATGATTTTAATACCTACAAAAAAGCAGGATTCCAAGTACACATATGCCATAGGTGTCTTAGGTATTACTTGTGGTTAATATATCATTTGGTCAAATACATTACGTCGAGTGGGTGATGTTTGTTTCGAATAATTAAGTATGTTCAGTTTTGGGGTATAAAGATCACCTCTGGCTTCTATTCAATTTTCATTATTTATAATGTTTCAATATTTTTCTTGTTTTTCTTATTAACGATTTCAAATTTTATTGTGTAGTTACTAATTATATAACTGTACAGCATGTCCTTAATGATTCTGTAAATTATTATAATATTTTTTAAAATCTAGATTTAACAATTGTGTAAAATTATCATGTTTTATAATAAGTATACTTTATTCTATAATTTTTTGAAGTTATCAGATTAATCGTCGTGTTTTTCAGTTGTTTCGTTTTGGTGCTTAATTACTCTGAGAAAAACGCGTGGAAATTTAGAAAAAGAAAATTTTAAGTAAATTATTGGTGATATTAATGATGGCCTAAAAACAGCTATAACCAAACTAATTATCTAAATCATGTAAACACTTTCTACAATACTGCCCTCTTATTTTTTCGCTGTTGCGACCGTATTATGGGAAATAATTAGAATATGTTTTAGGTGCACCCCTTGACGATCAATGCAATAAAAGAAGGGAGGTGATTTTTTTATTAAAAATAATGGAGCGCATATTACCGCTAAGAAGTAGAAAAAGAACTTTATGAAAGCTATGTGCTCTTATACTATCTTAATACCCATTCAAATAAAAAAAAGTTATTATTTTTTGAAAACGGTTCACTGTAGCGAAAAAATGTGAGACAGTTATTTTGCTGTTATTTTAAATAAGTATTTAATTGCCGTACAAACATAAAAAATGTTAAAGTGAATGTCTTTACGTACTTGCAGCACTTGGGCGCTGTGTATTATGGACAAAAAACAGGTATGCTATAGTAACATTGTCAAGATGGCTATAAATATTGAAACCATTCTTCCGATTTTTGAAAAAAAATCTTTAGAAAACATTTTTTACTCCTTGTACTTCGAAACGCAGCAATTCCGAACCAGTGTTCATATGAACTTTTGTTCTTAGAATATCAAAGATATTACATGCTGAGATTTGGAACAGTCTTTGGGAAACACCTTATTTAAAATTTACATAAGACGGATGGCAAAAATGAAGTTTCCAATATTTAAAGAAGATCTATATAAGTTTTCTGAAAAATAGCATATTAATGTGTCGTTATACTTATAACCTTCAAGCATGTAGCCCTGCCGCAGTGCGAACAAGCTGATGCAAGAGAGTGAGAAAAATCTCTCCACTAATCTTTCTCTCTCGCTTCCACGTGCTGATTGGTCGTTGGAAGGGATATGTCTTCGCCAATTAATCAGCACGCAGAGCAGGGTATATACCCCTTCCATTGACCAATCAGCACGTTGGAGCAGAGAGATAGCGATTGAGCGATTTTTCTTTCTCTTACGCACTGCCGAGCAGCAAAGTCAACTGTCAATGGATTAGCATATCATAGTATACAAATGTGAAAAAATTATAAAAATATTTTTTTTGGCTGTTTCTTAAATTGTCAGGTGTGGTTCATAGATAGATAGTAGTAGTGATAAACGACAGTTACATATTTATAGAAAAAGAGTATAATAATAGGTTTGTTCCAGCAGTCTGAAAAACCGTCACCGAACGATCACGCTCATGCGCACTGATTAAAGTGCGTTCCATCAGGGACGTGATGGTTATCGGACGATCTGTTTGTGTGCAACAAAACTTGGGATCGTTTAGTTACGGTTTCAGAACGGTAATTTTGATACATGGCCTAAATTGAAAACTGTTTGGGTTGACTTGCGCATTGAACATCTTGGCACTGGATTTTTGATTTTTAACAGCTGTTTCATGTTTATTGTTTCATATTTCATCTTTATATGTTTACTGTTAAGGTAAAGTTATGCAGAAAAGTTAATTTAAGTTAACAAAAATTACTATTTATTATGAAATTAAGACATTTGTGTGAAAACATGCCAATCAGTTTAAAAATAACAATAAAATTTAGCATACGTAGGGCAAATCTCTGTTAATAGGGTTTTCGTGATTTCTATTTTATTGGTGCACTTTCTGACAGCTGTCCGGTAATTTATTAACTTGTTAAATAAATATTTGTATAAAAAATATATAATTTTGTTACATTTTTTTATAACGCATAGGAAAGACGAGTTTCTGTAATAATTTATGGTGTTATTGTGTGGGAGTTTATTTTAAAAAGGAAACATTTATTTCATTTTATAATAAGGTTAAAAAATTAAAATAAGTTAAGAAAGTTAAAAATTGTTTATCTTTTTAACTTAACTTAATTTTTAATTTATGTGTATAACTAAAACCATTTGATCACATAATGTTTATCCTTTCTTGTGTGACTTTAACTTATTTTAACTTAATTTAATTTTTCTGCATAATCCTAACTTTATTTAGCGAATAGCGTGCAACGTGCTTTAGCATTTTCTATTTCCTCTTGTTTTACTTATTCAAAAACATTAATTTTTACACCTCCAAGCACATCATTAAATTTAATTATCTTTAAAGATGAGTGACGATATATGATTGATATTTGCTTGTGATCACAAAAATAATAAGTAGAAAAGTAGGGCTATATTTTTGAAACAAAAAAATTCAAAAACTTGATTTGACAGTCCCAAAACGATCCGCAAAGCGATCCAACGTTTGTAATTTCGTACCGTCACGAAACTGTTTTAAAGGCCGCGCATGCGTCTAAAGCGCACCAAAAAACGGTTCAAAAACGATTTCGAAGTGATACCGCATTTCTTGTTGGAACAAACCTAATAAAAGAGATAAATTATAGTGGGCAAAAAAATGACTGCAAAGAAGAACAGATAGGGATACATAAGCTCTTCTGGATAAAAATAAACACATCATTAGCACATATGTTGAACATAATGAAATATTTATTAATAATTTTTTAAGGTCTTTAATTTGTGTGCTCTGTTCTTTAGTTTGTGTAAGATTAAAAGGTGTTCATTACTCACATGACCAAAAATTTCACTTTTATCTAGGATCGATTTAAAGACATATATTAAATATACGGGTGATTCATAAGGAAATATCAATACTTCAGGTACGTAGTGATGATCAAAATAAACATAAAATCCTATACAAATATGGTACCTGAGCTTTTGCTTTCGAAATACAGGTTTTTTTATTTTTTTTAAATAAAATCTATGATAATGTAAATATTGGAGTAAAAATTGGTATCCGGGGGTTTTTTGGTAGGACGGATTCGAATCTAATCTTATTACGGCTCTTACTTGTAGAGCCAATTCTACGTCTTTCTACTATTTTGAACAATCACAACTTTTTGGTACGGCCCTGTATTACATTTTTAAGTAAATTTAATAATTGTTTTGTCATTTTTATGTCAAAAATATCTTGTTAAAAGATTGATATGAGCAACCGTTTTCGAGATATTTGGATTTAAAAGAATTACGACGCATCTGATTTTATTATAGCAAAATTAAAAAAAAAATAAAACAAAATGTATAATTAAACAATATGTATTTTAATTTTCAATAATTAATAATTTCTTAAATTATATTCTGCAAAACATAAGCTAGGTTTTTATAATTAAAAATTTCACCATTTACTTCTAAGCACATGTCAGCTCTGTGGTGGACACCCTGTATCTCGCAAACAAAGGCATTGCGGACCCATATTTAATATAGACTTTTATGTTTATTTTTGGACCCTGACTGCGTTCCTGAAGTATTGACATTTCCTCATGAATCACCCTATATATAGTTATGTCTAGTAAATGTACATAAATTACCTTTTTTAGCAATACGTACACCAGTGTACTTCGTTCAGTTACGTATTGCTATCGTAATAAACTTTATTATATTTTTAAGAGAAATATTTTTTTTCAGGTGCAATGAAAATAATGCAACTTGCAGTAACGTTATGCCTCCTCTAAGAGCATATTTTCCTCTAAAGAACACAGACGATTTTCTAAACAAGGAAGGGTATATATTGTTTTTTCTTATTAAAAATCTGGAGAAAATTAATAAATTTAATATAACTATTCATTTACACACTTGTTTCAAAAAGGTCCCATAAAATTAAAATAGGTTTATGTTTCTTTTAATTACTTAAGATTTTTTTATATTTTAGATGCAATGAAAATGATGCAAGTTACAGTAATGTTAACTCTTCTCCAAGAGAATATTCTTCTTTTGATGACTCTGATGAAGATCCTGATTACGATCCCACCCTTTCTGATAAGACTTATAGAAAACGAAAACCAACAGAGTATTTTAAAAACAGCGATCTCCAGCTAGTAACGCAAGAAATACCAAAGAGACAAAAACGAATTCTTGAGTACAAAGATCAATCTGAAGTTTTCCACCAGTAGCGGAATGGGAAACTGCTGGAATAACCATTGCAGAAATGACTATTGCACTTGAAAAAACTTCTAAATCCCCTCTAGCTTCAAATTACAAAAATATTTGTCAAAAATCAATTGAGACGGACAAGGAACCAACTGCAACTTACGAAGAAGTCAGTGTTGCTAAAATGAGTAAGAAAAAAAATAAAAATAAAAATTTGGAAATAGATTCAAATAAAAATAAAATAAAAAGGAAACTGGAACTTTTACCTTCGTGTGAATCAAAATGCAGAAAAAAAATTTATTTATTTACTTTGAAGGACTTGACTATAAAAAAAGACAATTGTTTTTTGACAAGTTAGTAGTAAAAAGAAATGTCAAATACAGAAAAGTTGACGCAGAAACAAACAAAAGATTCATTATTTCTTATAACTTGCCCTTAATTTCACAAAATTATCCCAATTTGGCAGAAAATAATGAAACCTACAGCCCAAACCAATTATCTACTAAGGAGTCAATTATAGTTTCAGCGGATGTTGTGCAAAAAAATGCGTCAATGGTTAGTACATCGACTCTTACTAAAATTCTGCCAGTATGTTCATCCATACACTTGGCTTTAAAACTGATGGTTCCATAAAAAATTTTATTGCAAGAACAATAAATTACATGCCTTGTCTACAAGACAAAAGAGGAAAAAAACGTGGAGATCAAGTGAAAAATATTTCTGAAGTCAATTATGCAATTTTTTAAAGAAAAATCAATTCTTACCCCCCGCAAATATCCCATTACAATAAATCCACGCCCCACACAGAAATTTTTACCATCTGATTTGACAATACATCAAATGCATAAGGATTTTGTTTTAAAATATAAACCTGTAATTTTCGAGAAAGAAAATATTGGATTTACAGCTCCCACACAGGACGAGTGTGCCGTTTGTTCGATCTACAAGCAACACTCCCATGACGAACAAGTTAACGATTCAGTATTAAATAACAAGCCAGATGAAACTGGAAGTACTTGCTACAATTCTGCAGAAACAGAAAACATCGATAAATCCGATCTAAATGTATCTTCAAATGACATAAATAATACCGAATCATGTTCTGTCAGTGATCAATACAATCTTCACAAGAAAAATTATACGAGAGCTAGAAAATGTTATACTGAAGAACCAAAAAATTATGGGGTGATGATTGGGAACTTTAAAGCTGTTGACATGGAAAAGATATTTTTTGTTCCAAATTACCATAAAAATTCTTTCTTCGTTAAAAACTCATGAAACCTTCGCAAATTTAAAACCTAAGGTCAGAATAAATGTATCTTGTGGCATGGGCCATCAAGGGAAGAAATGGTCCAGATGTTGTGTCTGATACTACAACGCTCTAATTAAGCTAAATACAAAAACAAAGCATGTCATTTTTTTGGGGTGACAATTGTAAGGCCCAAAAAATTGGTTTTTTTTACTGCTTGTCTAGTTTTTGTCAATGAAAATTTTGGGGGCCAGAAACCATAACTTTTTAAAAATTTTGAACCTGGCCACAGCTTTATGAAAGCTGATTCAATTCATGGTCAAATAGGCAAAAAATGGAATAAGGCAGCGGAAGTATTGGATTTTGAGGATCTTGAAAAATTAGTAAAGTCTTCAAACCTTAAAAGAGGTTATAAGTTTGCATGCCGAACATTTTAAACCTTTTCAAAATGGATTATTCACGAAAAAGGGCTCGCTCTGCCAAAATTAAACGAGATTAAATCAGTACAATTTAAAAAAAAGTAAAAAACTTTTATAAACGAGTTAAAACACTGAAATTTTCTGAGCTGCCGTTTTAAATCCCAAAAATTTTAAATTTTACATACCAGACTCTTTAGTTGAACTTCGGGGAAAAATTCTAAGAAGAAAGAAGCAAAATTACTACCGCATATGCCTCCCCGAAAGCAAATATTTTGGTCCCGTTTGCCAAGTTCAGATAACGTGGATGATCTAGGTAAAACAGCAGCTAGTATTTAGAATTTTGAGCTGCATACTCATAAAAACATTTATTATTTTTTGCGTTTACTTTTTAGGGTTGTTACCAATAAAAGACTGTTTTTCCAGTTGTATATTAATCTTGTAGTCTAATAAATCATTAATAACTTACAGTGTTTATTTTTTAATTAAACATTTATCAAGAGTAATTTAAATGGTATAAATAATAACGTTTTTTATAGTTTTTTGTTAAACACCGTATTTTACAGGCTGTTTTGCTGTATTACTTATAATAGTGTTTTACAAATTCAATACCAGTTATATCTACTTAATAGGATTTTATATACGGTTTTATAAAATTATTTTATGTTTTAGTAGACTTACTAGTTTAATTACTAGCAGACTATCCTCTATTTAGTTTGACCAAATTTATATACTATGTTTCTATAAAGTTAATTCAGTTAATTTCGCTCCTTACTCGAGTTACTATGTTTTTAATTTGCATATCTATAAATAGGGGTAAAATAGTAAGTCAAAATAATAAGATTACTATTTTAATACGTACAAAATGCAAAATTTTTTCGTTATTCTGAAAGAGAAGAAAAATTATATACTGTGTATATTTTAAGTTATCAAAAAATTTATTTCAAAAAAATTGGGGGAAAGCAAATTTTAAAAACTTTTGATCGACTTTGCAGAAAAAGTTGTTTTAAGAGTTACTAGGTTTTTAGATTGTAGGGCAGACTTCTTTATAGTAAATTGGAAAACTACTCTTTGAATATGAGTGTGATGATTTGCTGGCACGAGCCGCAGGCGAGTAGCACAAGCCACATACCAGAGGCATGTTGCATTAATTTTTTTTAAATATAAAATTAATATACAATACAAACTAGACTTTAGAGATCAGACCGCAGGGAGCTCTGAACACCACCGAATGTACATGATGATGTTTAAATAACTTTAGGTATGGTTTATTCCGTACAAATGATTTGCCTGTATTATTTGACGGATAGGAATTTATAACTCGCGTCTAGCGACACCCCCGCTGGTGAGCTTCCTGACGGCTAAAAAATTACCTTTTTATGTAATAATTTGGGGTCTTTTTAAATATGTCCCCGCATTTTTACGTCTGAAATATAATTGGAAAAAATAAAAAGCTGCTTTGCTAACCAGAACTAACCATGACCGACTGGAAGTAAGGGCTTTTGAATTTGTTTAAATTATTTGTAAAAGTTATAAACAAAATTTTAACAACGTATTAGAAAAATCCTAAGGAATATATAATTACATTTTAAAAAAAAAAATTTTAGCTTCTACCATATCAAAAATTTTAAAAATTTTGTTAATAACTTCTATGTAGGGATAATTTAAACAAATTCAAAAGCCCTAAGTTCTAGTCGGTCATGGTATAAGTTCTGGTTAGCAAAGGAGCTTTTATTTTCTCCGATTATATTTCAGACGTAAAAATGCGAGAGCGTATTAATAAAGACCCATGATTTTCTTTTTTTACATTAAATGCATTATAAAGCATGTTTTATGTGTCAACACTGTCAAAAAGTTCGCCCGTGGGGGTGTCGCTAGACACGAGTGGAATTTATATAATTACATAAAGAGATTATTTCAATTATTTGTTAATTATCGAATAGAAAGAAAAACTGTTTTGATTATGTTTCATCAGCAAAACTACTGTTCAAAAATAATGAAATTTTCAAATGAAAACTGATTAGTAACATAAAAAGGAAAATTGTGGGATAAAGGGAAATTTCAGCGAATGAATAAGTATACAAACAGATAAGTAACGCTTATGCAACCGGGAGAGACATAGTATAATTAATATTACCTATACGTTATATGGCACACTTTACTTCTCGTATTTTGAATATATAAACAATAACAAATGAAAACAGCAACTTAAATAAATCATATACGCATAGCGCAGACGAGCTACCAAAACGATATAAATCAATATGACTGATTTTTTGGCGCTAAATTATAACACAACTGCTGCAGCCATCTTACGATTTATATTGTAATACATATATATTGTATAGTACAATACAATATGTTAAGTAGTTATTGTATCCTATTCTTAATTTAAAAAATATTATTTTTAAATAAAAAATGCTAAATATTGTGTAATGGGCAGTTAAAGAAATATTATAGTGTGCATACTTATGACTTGTGCCACTTGCTTTCCGCTCATACCAGCAAATCCTCACACTCGTATAAAAAAACTATTTAAAACCTATACAATACCCTGTATTTATAACATTTAGAGCAAAAGGATTATGCACTTATCTTAAAATGAATTGGCAGTTTTGCATAGATATTTTAAAAGAAAAAACCATATGTTCCCCAAAATATAATTTGTTAACAGCTTTTGTTTAAAACACAAATTATTATTGTTAAACGAAACTGGCATTTAGAATATTTAATACTGCTGACAGCGAAGTTTATTAATTTTGCTGAAACAGCTATTTAGAAATTCGAGAAAACAAGTATATATATAATATGTTTGCTACTTCGATAGCAAATATGATAAATAATTTTAATAATTTGTTATAACTTAAAGCCTTAATTTATTTCTACCGATTTATTAATAATTATGTATTTCTGTTATACGGTTATGTCACCTTAAAATTAGGGCTAACTTTCTCTACTTCTTTAGTTTAGCTTTAGACTTACTTTATATTTATAAGGTAAACTACTTTTTGTAAAAACAAAATTTTGTTTCGATATTTTAATTTGTATTGATAACACGTGGCATCCTTGGTGATCTTAACCGAAAAAAAAATTAATAAATTTAAACATCTGTAAATGTGTAAAAAAAAATTGTATATATTTAGCATGATATACTAGGAGATCCTTAAGACTAACCAATTAAATTATTACAATATTTTCTAAAATCCAAACATTTGGAATATTGTTATAATTAATTTTTCCACGAGCCCAAATTTTTTTTTTTTTGCTCTTAATAGCATGCACAAAAAAACCTGCAAAGGTCGGAAATACGTTTTAACAAAAATAGTTGAGCTCTAAAAAATCTAATGAAATACGGAGTATATTAATTTTTTAATCCAGATTGTTTCTATGTCATTCCATACTAAATACGATTGTTCCAACACTACTATTTTTTTTAACAAAAGCCAAAGTCGAGCTTAGCCCTTAGGAAAAAAAAGAGACAGACCTACACATTGATAATTTCCTGCTATATTATGAAACTAACAGCAGTCAGGCTTTAAAACCCAACAATAAATGATCAGTGTATAGTCAATATTCAATATTTAAAGGGGTATACTGAGTCCGATTGGTTCTTTTTAGGGGTGAGCGAATATCCGAATTTTAGAATTATTCGAGGCGAATCGAATACGAATTATACAATTCGAATTTTAAATGAAATATTCGATTAATTCAAAGTTGAATATTCGAATAATTAGAACTATTCGAATAATTCGAATCATTCGAATAATTCGAATCATTCGAATAGTTCGAAATATTCAAATAATTCGAATAGTTCAAACTATTCGAAGAGTTTGAACTATTCGATTAACTGAACTAT
>JAHBCN010018232.1:0-17365 GCA_019359885.1 Listronotus oregonensis
GAGCATAGCTGTAAAAATACCTATTAAAGAGCTACAGATTCCCTACAGCCCGTCGGTGGGCAGAAGAAGAAATCTTTTCTATGAGCGTGGGATCAATAATAGGACGAACAACTCTGCTTGAAATGGAATCAAGAATGCTAATAATTGTAAGAGACGCCAATCTCCAGAAATGAGAAAAAAATTCTTAAGATAGTCTAATTTGGAATACATATAGAAAATACAGATTAGGAAGAAAAGAAATACTTTCATATTTGAAAGAGGAATTCAAGCTTCCGGGTCTCAGACACTCGAAGGCCTTCATAAGCCCACCGAACCAGCAATGTACTTTTAAACTACTGGAGAAATTCAAGGGTACCCTTAAAACTTAGTGGGACTGTACACGGGACACTGTAGATTAAAATAACATGCACAAGATCGGCCTAGCAGAAGACGCCGAGGCCGCATGTGCATGGGGGGGGATGAATCGGCAAACAAAACCCTTTTTCGTCCCCAAAAAAATGGCACAACAAAAAATTCGCAATCCTCGGCAAACCCCTTTGTTCCCGGGGGAGGTGAAAGATCCCCCTCTCCCAACAGGATCATCGGATTTATTAGAAGTCTGGCCCTTGGTGGGAGAAAAAAAAAAGGGGGTGTCCCCCACAATAGACCGATCGGTCGCGGTGGAAGGGTGTTATACCCACTCACTTTAAACCTACCTACCATTCCCCAGAAATGAGAACAATATTCTTAAGATAGTCTGATTTAGAATACATATAGAGAGTACAGATTAGGAAGAAGAGAAATACTTTCATATTTGAAAGAGGAATTCAAGCTTTTTGAAGCCGATGGCGCTATGGATGTAATGTTTTTTGGTTGGCCTCTTTAAGTTTTCTGCACAACTTAGTAGCTCATATCTCTCAGAGAGCATTGAAGGATTTTTTTCGCGACAGCAAACATGACGGTCTGTTGGAGGCATTAAAGTGGACCAGATTTTTGGCGCCTCAATACAAGATTAGTTTAAGGTCTTGTGAAAGAGATATCTGCATTACTCTGCGCTTGTTTTTCAAATCAGGCTTAGAGCTGGCTAAGTCTTTAAGAATATATGTAGACAGCAACTTAAATTTAGGTTACTACAATAATATTCTAAATCAGAAGAGAGTCATTTGTGTTTTAATACATTTTTTAAATATTACTCCATTTTAGGTGTAACATAAAACACAAAAATATTAGTTTTTGATTTGTTTTTTAATTTTTCCCAAAAAAAAATTTTTTTTTGTCAACAAGAAATGTATTTTTTGTACACAAATAAACAGAGTTTACTGAAAATCCTTCTTTAAGAATATTAAAACTTCCTACTTTTTAGTGTTTGTGTCTGACAACACAACAAATAAATAGTTTTCTTTACCTTGAATATTTTTATTTTTTAAATATGTTAACTCAACACATCTACAAGTCCCAATAATACCCATAATCAAAGCTACTTTCATTAGTAAATATTCACTGTCGGGGGGGGGGAGTCTGACATAAAAAGGTGTCGATTTCATTTCTTTCCAAAGTTTTGGACTTTTGGGTTTTTATCCTTGAGATTTACTTTTCAAGAAACTAGTTAATTTGCATATTTCGAAATGTCGATTTTCTTATACAGATGAAGAGTCGAGTGAAGCATAAAGTATTTAGTTTATAAAGACGATGGGTCTAATTTTTTCTGTAAATGTAAAAAATAAGCCAGCAAAAGGTTCTTGTCAATTCTTTTTATCTTTCTTGAATCCATCGATTTTTCAAAAACTTTGCACTTCTGTCATAATAATCTCGAGATTTTTCTGGTAATATCTGCATTGTCGCTTCTTAAATTATACCACAAGGCCGTCAGACCTCGTGATATAATTTTTTTGCGTGACTTATTTTCAACATAACACACTAGTACTATAAATAACTTTTTCTTGAAGATGGTAGACAATTATATGGTTTAATTAATACTAAAAGCTTGGACTTTCAGTGTATACTTCATAACATTTAACGGGAATTTGGTAGATACAATTTTTATTTGAAGTATTACTATCCCCTCGTCTTAGTAAAAATATTTCTTAGAGTAATTTGGGATTTAAATACCGGAACTTTCTTAACAGTTCCGTATATTAAAGGATCTTAGCAATACATTTACACAAACGCTAACAAATATAATATTAAAACAGCATTAAAATCCAAAACCACTACAAGGGGTATTCTTACTCCGGTCAGAACGGACAAAAAAATTTTCAATAAAGACTGTATCTACCAAATTTCCTGTGAATGTGGTGAGGTATACATCGAGGAAACAAAAAGGCCAAGGATTTTTACGCAGCCAAATAGTGCTTTCTTTTATTCTAATTTCAACAATGTATAACATGTTATAATTTAAGAGTTTATAACCTCATTTATTTCAAAAACAAATATTTTCTCAGTTGGGCTTTGATTCCGGCGAACGTCATTTTTTTTTGTAAACAATAAAATATTAGTAATTGGCAAAATAGATAAGCCGAACAGATATTTTGTAGAAATGGGTTTGCGAACATAACCTTAATACGTGTTACAACAAAATGTAATGGTGCCCATATGAAAAAGTAAAGTAGATGAATCATCATCAACTTTACTTTTTTCATATAGACGCCATATTGGATTTTTTTGCAGTCAAATAGTGCTTTTTATTCCTATTTCAACAATGTATAACATGTTATAGTTTAGGAGTTTATAATCCCCACCCACTTCAAAAAACAAATATTTTCTCAGTTGGCCATGATTCCGGCGAATGTCATCTAGCGTCAACTTGACAAAGTTATATAGAAATACTTGATATTTTGCAACGTTATTTCCAAAGCAATAGAAATGTTAATATAGCTGCGCAAACGTTTTTCGACCATTTTCCTGAAAGGCAGCATCCTAAACTAACATACTTTCGAAAACTGGTAAGAAATTTGTTTAAATTCGGAAGTTTTAAAAAACCACGACCTAAGAAGTTAACCAACATTTTAAAGAAAATCCAACATCTTCAGCCAGGGATGTTGATAGAAAATTCAACATACCTAAGTTAACCATTCATAAGGTAGTTAGGCCTATTTAAAAAAATATCGTTAATATGTTGAGAAATATGAACAACATTTTAAATTTTAGGTCGTTATTTTACATCTTTATTTTAGTAGGAATATTAGTTTAGCCACTTTTCATTGTTTTTGTTTTCACTTGTTTCACTAACTTGTTACGTGTAGTTTTGTTGTAACACGGTATTAACGTTATAGCTGTGTTCGCGAAACCCATTTCTGTAAAATATCTGTTCAGCTTATCTATTTTGCCAATTACTAATATTTTATTGTTTACAAAAAAAATGACGTTTGCCGAACTGGCCAACTGAGAAAATATTTGTTTTTTTGAAATAAATGAGGTTACAAACTCTTAAATTATCTAGATCTAATATAATAGTGACATAAAATGAATATACATAACCAAATTAAAAATGTATATGTTTCTTTAGAATTTAAACATCTTTGAGAAACATATTATATATTAGATATTTAGAAAAATATGATAAAATAAATTTTTTTATCATATTTTAACAGTTGTTTATCAGTATTTTTAAAATATTTTATTAAATAAAACATTTTCTGCTTTACTCGCATATACAAAAAATATTAGATTTAATTTTCATTTATATTTTGCGTATCGGAGATATCATCTTTTTCGAGTGGTGGGTGGTTATCGCAGTCACTTCCTATGCAAACTCTGCATACCAGTGAGCAATAAAGGCCACTTTCTCTGCAGCCACATGCTGAACCTCATCTGATGATGATTTAAAGACGTTTTCAGATGTCATTTTTACTGGTTTTAAATAATTGTCTTTTTGCCAATCCCATTCTTCGGAAAGAATAAGGGAATTAATTTTCCATTGTCTTGGACTTATAAGTAGACTTTTAGCACCTAATGATAAAGAAATGTTTTTTAAACTACTCAAAAATAATGCCTTACAACGAGTTTATAAAACAAAAACCATGTTAAGTAACTATGAAACTATTAAAAAAGAGCATCTTTTACTTATTCATGCATTTACTGGATGTAATACTACCTCCGCCTTTTATAATAAATGTATAAATAATTTTATTAAATATTTTACTAATGATTTTAAATTTCGTGCAGCAACAGAAACTTTTATTATTGAAAATCAAAGTAATGAAAAACTTTTTAATGAAGGTTAGTGATGAGCGTGACCGGTCTTGGTCTTGCGGTCTTGGTCTTGGTCTTGCAGCAAGACCAAGACCAAGACCAAGACCGTTCTTGCAAGACCAAGACCGAGGGGTGCAAGACTAGCAAGCCAAGGCCGACCTGCAAGACTCTTGCACTTTCGTCACTTTTTTTTTTAATTTTAATATTCAATTTTTATATTCAATATACAGGGCATTTCATACAGACATGACAAAAAATGTGTCGAGAACGGGTTTTTAATAAAATAATAATTAAATCGATCACTTCGTTTTTAGTAAAATTATCTAAAAACGATAACTAGTAGATTCAGTAACATGTTTCAAAAATAATAAGATTGTGACTCAATGGTCCGACAAAGCTCGATATCCCCAAAACCGTTTACGACAGAGAAAAACTAAGATACAAAGTTATAGAAGCTGAAAATTACTTACCTATTCCTAATGTTTTATTTTTAATTAGTTATCTAGGGATGCCACTTACTGGATCAAAAATTTCAAAATCCAGGAAAACATTATTTTTGTGCCACACTGTAAGAAGTGGCATCATTAGATTGCTCCTTTAAACTAAGATATAAATGTAAAAGTGATGGTTTAATTAAAAATATATTTGTCATTTTATGTAGGAATACTTTTTTAATTTTTTTCAATTTTAAATTTCACTTCCGGTTTAGACGGAAAAGTCAAAACAATGCCAAAAGTATAATGATGACGTCATTTTTGTCAAAACCGAAAATGATATATAAAAAACCATCTACGTCGACATTGTACCTATATAACAGTTCAAGAATTTTCAGCATAATATACAGGGAAGGATTTTTAAATGAATTTTTTTCTATATTTTTTATTTTAGGTTAAAAGCTAAAAATAAGGAAGTTTTCTTGGTGGTAGGGATTTTGGAAAATTCTGAAATAGAAAATAATTTTACCTTTACCCCTTTTTCTATAATTTTGTATATTATGAACGGTTTCGGATATATCGATCTTTGTCGCACTATCAGCCCCTTGTATATGCAGAATGTTTATAAAGTATTTGTACAAACTTTGTACGGCAAATGTTTACTAATTTAAACATAGAAAGTTTATTTAACTGAAAAGCTTCCCAAATACTTTTTTTTTTAATTAGAAATCAATGTTTACATATCAGAATTATTTTCATGGAAATTTCACATCTGGTTGTTAAAAGTTTTTTTCTGCCCTCAGAGTCTCAGTATTGTAATTCCATATGCTTCTTAAAAAAATTAAATATTTCCTATCACTAAAATGAACCTATAAATAAATAAACCCTACATTTAAAATTCCTTTTTAATAAATAATTTAAATGTACATGTAAGGTTAAAAATTTATATTTTAAAATTTTAAACAAAAAATATAGTCTCCATCTTTATTTATTTGTAAGTTTAAAAAAAATATATTTTATTTAAGATTGCTTAGTTAAAATTATTACTACCAAAAAAAACAAGACTCTTGCAGCAAGACCAAGACCAAACCAAGACCCAAGACCAAGACCAATTTTCTTTGGGGCCCAAGACCAAGGAAAGCCAAGACCAAGACTAGCCCGGTCTTGGTTTGGGTTTTCTATCACTAATGAAGGTGTAATTTGTTTACTCACAATGTATGGTGCTGAAACTGCCAAAAACTTGAATAAACTTTAATACAGACGTTCCATAGCATTAGCTCAAAAAGATAAAAGTGTACAACTTCATTCACTACCTCGGACAAAGAATGCAGCAAAAAACATATTAAAAGAGTCTATTTACCAGCAATGAAAAATTAATTCTCTAATTCCTCCCGAAGAATAGGGTTGGCAAAAAGACGATTATTTAAAACCAGTAGTAAAAATAACGCAACCAGCAGCACCTGAAAACGTCTTAAAAATCATATTTTGCTTCTGTAAAACAGGATGCGGTTCAGCATGTGGCTGCAGAGAGAGTGGCTTTTATTGCTCACTGGCTTGCAGTGTTGGCAGTGGAAGTGACTGCGATAACCAACCACCACTTGAAGATGATGAAATCTCCGATACGCAAAATATAAATGAAAATTAAATATTCATATTTTTTGTACATGTAAGTAAAGCAATTTTTTTACATTTAATAAATTGTTTTAAAAGTACTGGTAAATAACTCTTCATATAAATTTTAAACTTTATCATATTTTTTTAAATATCGAATATAGAATATGTTTCTCAGAGTTGTTTAAATTCTAAAAAAATTTCATAAACATTTTTAACAATATAAATTTTTGTTTCCCCCCCCCAAAAGGTTTCTAATTTTAAATAATAAAAAAAAATATAATTTAAAAAATTATTATCAAAGTCAGAGCTGTTCTTGAGGACTTCCCAATTTTGGCAGTTTTATGTATTTATTGACATAACTGATAAGGTAGGTGTAAGAATAGTTTTTAGTTATTACTTGAAAATGGTTGGAGATACATACTTACGAAACGTTGTGTACCTATTAACAAAAAAGGACAATGAAAGTCCAAGATTTTAGTGTTAATGGTTCTATTTCATTCGGCTATTCAAGTAATTATATGATACGTACATCTTAAAACAGGTTGCGTTCTTCGCATCGAAAAATAAACATAATCAAAGTAATTATATTCTAATCATTAAACACATCATGCAAAAATAAACACAATTAGGAGTGTTCAAACACGCAGTAATTAAATCTACCACCCATAATATCTCAACGGTAAACGTATAACGTAGTAAAACTATAACCACGTTGCCAAATCAAACATTCCGGGGGAACCAACCGCCATCTGCGATTAGCAAACAGAAACAGTGAGTTAACCGAGCTAATGACAAACATTGCCGCGGGGGGCGCCGCTAATCAAAGCAGAACACAGTGGGAGATTCAACAACAACATCACTGGAAATAAACAAACTTAAAAATACCGATACTCTATTAAATTGTCAATTAGACCTAAATAATTCCCCATTGTTGAATTTAAATGTGTTATAACACTTCAATTATTTAATTTTAATAACTGTAAAATCTTTATTACCTATAATTAGACCATACCCCATTTAAAAATGTTATTTACCTATTACCAAGAACTGATAAACCATAATATGTATACCTAGTCTTTAAAGAAATATTTGAAATTTTAGTTAGTCTTGAAAAAGCTACCGTGTTAGCGAAACTAGTCGCATAAGAAATAAATATTTTCTCATAAGTTTCAAATATAGTGGAATTTTAGTACAAAGTGTATTTTCATTTTCCGTTAAAATTATAATGGAATTCCACCGAGTATCGGCAAAGTCAGTCCAATTAAGAATTTCACTAAATAATGACTTTTTTTTGAAAATAACTCGAAAACTAAGGGAGCTACAAAAATTACTAAGGTATCAAATTGTAGCTTTTTAAATATACTGTATGACGAAAATTAAGTGAGATATAAACGTTTAAAACGTGTGTGTATAGATGAGCACTACCTTGTTTTAGCCCTTTAAACTCACGCTTTTAAAAAGGTAAGAATTTTAAACAGTTTTAATATATGGGACTTTATAGCTCTTGAAAAAAACAACAAAATGGTTTTTAAAAGAACTTTTTATCACAAAAACTGGACAAGTTACGGTAAAAAGGAAACAATTTTTTGGAGCATTCTAAAATCGATTCGATGCATTTTTTTTTAAATCCGCTGTTTCGTACTTTTTTTTGCATTGGAAGATTGTAAGGAGTGGGTTTTGTAGGATTAGAAAATTACAAAATTAAATTAGTAATACTTTTAAGCAGTCACATTTTTAAATTAGAACTCTGTGACAATATGTTAATTTTTTTGGGGTAAACAATTTTTTTTATCAAACCATAATAAGGGTTGATTTTCAAGGGTTAAAATAGTTTTAGCAATAAAGGGTAGTTTTCACCCCTAAAAAAATAAATAGCGCCCATCAGCATAGTATAGATTTTGAAGAGGAGGGTAAGTTATGCTTAATCCCCAATTTTGTGTTTGCACTTTTTTCAGCTTCGTTTTCTGGACTAGATTAAAAGGAGAGAAGTACTTTCTGGCTAGAAAAAGGAATTTAGGTTTTTTTTAAGGTGCTGGGGCTACAAATGTATTACAATAAAAATGGAGATCATTTACTGTTTCTGCTACAAGTCAACATTACCATTTTTCTTTTTTGTGTTTATTGAAATTCTGTTTATGACCGAATCTCTTAAACAAAATATTCCTTTTTTTGTCTGACATGACAGTCTTTAAAAAATTTAAACTATTAAGTACTGAATTTTTTAATTTCTTTTTTTTTTATTATTGTAAGGAAAACGTTACTAACTTGGTAACATTATTACAGTTAGTTTTTTAATTTGACTGTAAACTATCGAGATTTTCAAGTAGATTTAACCGTCAATAAAGGTATTTCGTTGTTGTTACAGTTACTAATGTTTTTTCCTTTTTATTGAAAAATGTTATTTTTATTATGTGTTTTGTTTTCTATGTAATAACCATTCAAACTTATTTTAAAAACTATATTTAAAATTTCTTTTTTAAAAACTTTTTAAAATTTTTTTTTAAATTGCCCCTTTAAAGTCGGGTTTTTTTGGGAAAAATTAAAAAAAAATATGGTGAAATCAAAAAAAATTTAAAAATTAAAAATTGAATTTAGGAATTTTTGTAATTAACTTTAACAAGTTTTTTTCCTTTTAAAACTATTAGGATAACCGACAAAAAATCTATTACTTTGTAATAATACTAACTTCAAGAGGTTTTTATAAATAAATTAAGTGAAAAGTAATACTGTGTCATAAAAGGATTTTGTATAAATGAAAAACAATTTTCAGTTTTAAATTAGTTAATGGAGATACGAGAAAACATGTGCTCAAAAATTATTAAATAAAAATTTAAACTATCTCGTAATAAAATAAAAGTATACTCAAAAAATATTAAGCTAATAATTATCATTGGAGAACCAACTTTATAGTCCGGAAGGCCTTCGCAAAAAACCAAGCCAATAAGAGGTGCGCATGAAACATTTTTTTTTTTATTAATATGAACTATAGTCAATTTAAAGCCGCACTGCTGTCTCGGGTCAGCGGGTTCAAATTGCATTTTTTTACCTTAAAAAAAATTGTGAAAAATCGGTATTTTTAATATAACTCGAAAACTATTAATTTTTTAAGGGAAAAAACGATATAAAATTATTTTTAGTGGCTTAAAAAACTAGGTCAGTTTTTCCATATGAAATTTTTTGTAGCCCTTTTAGTTTTTGATATATTAACGATTTAAATTAAAAATATAAACGCAAATATGTAAAAAAAAAAATGTAATAAACAAAAAGATGTCTTTTAGTAAGCTTAATAAAAAAGGTTGAATACACATTTTTATTAAAATAAGTAATAAAAAAGATGTAAAAAAAAGGTGTGGTGAAATTTTCTTTACTTGGGTTTATATCGGGTCCCGTCAAAAAGTCAAAAAAGAGACTTTGTATAAAATACTTTAATATAAAAATAGAAAAATAGTATAAATCCCTCTTAGGCTTTTAGTAACAACATCTTACTAAAATGTATCTAATTTTAAAAATTTTTAAATTTTAAAATTTATTATATATATATTTAAAAAAAAAAAAAAAACATTAAACAAACATTATTTAATATAAAGGTTACAATAATATATGAGTATTGTTATATAAACTAATATTTAAATAATAACATGCTGTTAACCTTTACGGTCAATTGTTTTTAGATACGTGCTTTGGGATTGATGACCTAACAAGTACTAGTGAGTAACCTTTCAAGATTATTCTTTAGCCTTTTTTTCCCCATTAATCCATTACAGGTGATTTTGGCCCTTAAGTTTTCCTTTAAAATCAAATTTTTTTGGGACAAGTAAGTATACCAACTCCAATTCATTTAAAATTAATTCAAAATGTTCTTTCATTAAATGAAACAAATTAAAACACCTGTCCCCAGGAATAGGGGATAACCTAGTGGCACGGATATTTTTTTTTTTTGGTCCAATAACTGTACCCATTTTGATCCACTTAAAACATTAACTAAAATAAAATTTAAACTTTATATAATTGAAAATAATAATAATAATAAGTGCCTCATCTATCTGGGTGTTATATACCTGGCAGAAAGATTAACATTTTTCGATCTTCTATGCTACTATGTGAAGAGCTCATCATTAAATATTTTTTTCTACGACTGTTTAATAATGTCCTTATTATTAACTAATTTTAAATAGATAATAACACTTATTACCTACCTGTGAGTAATGATCCATTACTCACGGTTTATTACTCACGGGTTCGATACCTCTACATAGTAGCATAAACGCACAATAAGCACTATCTAACATATTTAAATTTTAAAAAAATCGACCTTTAATAATTGTCAATATCGAAAAAAAAAATTATTAAAAAATTTTTTTATCCAAAAAAAAAATCATCTTTTTCAATCCTGTGGCCTTAAAGATAGTGTATAAAAATAATAGTTGGCCTGACAGAAAAATTTCTGGTTGCCAAACTGTTTTCACGGTACTATGACAGCCAATGTTATTTAAATGACGCCCTATTTTGATTTATAAAATATATTAAAATTTTCGTTCGTTTAATAAGTACCTAGGAAATTTTCTGTAAGAATTATGGCTAAAATCATTGACGATGAAATGGAAACTGGCACTCCACCCGAAATTACAGAAGCAGCGAACACGGCGTGCTACAATTTATTACCAGAAAAATCAAGAAGCACGAAGCTGTTTATAATTTGTTTATGGACTGGAAAAAAAAAACAAAACGGCAATTCATTTTCCGAAAACGTTGTCTTGGTTTATTTTGAAGAACTTTCTCATAAATATAAGTCTTCTTCCTTATGGGCACACTATTTTCGGTTGAGAAGCACCCTAGGATTAAAACATGATGTTCAAATAGAAAAGTATTCGAAACTTAGAGGTTTTTTAAAAAGAAAGTCGGAGGGATACCATGCAAAAAAAGCAAACACATATACTTCTAAGGAAATCCATAAATTCAGCGATAAGGCACCGGAAAACTATATACCGGTCATACGTTATGAAGGTCGTCCGCCACTCTTCTGGTAGACGGTGGTGGCGATATCACAGCTTCAAAAAGACATGGTGGGTGGAAATCCACCTCAGTAGCAGAGGGCTACATATACCAATCGCTACGAAATAAAATTTTTAAAACAGTTAACGTAAATGCGAGTACGTCATCGACTGTGAATATGCATAAAAATATATATATATAACGAAAACATTAATTTAGACATTAATACCACTCCAACTTTAAATTTCACAAATTGTTCCAATATCACCATAAATAGTTTTAAAGAAAACGTTAGTAATTAATATTTTTTTGTAATTTACCATAATGAGTTTTAATAAATAAGTTTGAATAAAATAGAATTTTATTATGCAAAGTTTGGCGGGTAAATAAAAAATCACCGATAACGAAAATTTAAAAAATATTCGTATCTTAGTATCTCTATCACGAGGTTGGTAATTAAGGAAAAATTGTAAAAAAAATAAAAAGTAGCAGGCAGGTAGATTTCTCCCTTTCTCTCATGTACTTTTAATAGGAAGTTCCGAAAAATTTAATTAAAATGCAGCTTTGATAAATCATTGAAAAGGTAATTTAAACATCTATGTAACTCACTGTATAAAAGATAAGTCGTAGAAAAAGTATAGTATATTACTCGCATGTAATAGCTATTACATGCTCATTGAATAGTAGGTATACTATTACTATCTATTTACTCTATAATATTAATAAATTATAAAGACAGTTCAGAATGATCGTAAGAAAATTTTTGACATATTTTTTTTAAGTGGAATTATTGTTTAAATTTTAATTTGATTATATTTTAAAGTAGTAAATACCATAATTTAAATAAGAATGGCTTTAAGCCTAGAAGAAGTAGGTAGCTTAATAAGAGAAATGTTTTAAAACTTGAATGCTAAATAAACTATTAAAAAAATTTTTGATGGTATATATATTGATATTAATATTTAAATTAATAATACAAATATTTAAACTATACACACAATTCTACAAAACAAAACATAATTATATTGTTAACTTAATGCAATAAAAATATTATAACACAACACTAAAGTGTACGGAAACATAAAGAAAACAAATTTTACATTTTTGTAGATTTCTAAAATTTTGGTATTAGTTGGAAGAATAGACCAAAAAAGACAACTTGGTCCATTTCTTTACATGAATGTCTGAATGTTTTTCTTGGGACAACTATCTTTTTCTGTTCAGAGGTGATACAAACATAAAAAGTAATATTTAGACCTAAGGTGGTATTGTGTGAAGCTAAACAACAAAGTTCAGTGTAGAAAACCCTCAAGCACTAAATGATGAAATTAGAGATGAATTTTCTCCAATAAATTTTAAATGGGTTGTGGAAGTATATTTATTTTTACCTTGTAGGATAAAACCTAAATGCATAAAAAGTGATTTATGGCAAAAAATATTTTTGTTTACCTCTAATATTTAAAGCTGTTGAGGTTATTGTTTTAAAATAATAAAAAGGTAATCTCAACCAACCAAAACTAACCCAAAGAAACCAAAGATTACTTTAAAAAAATATTAAAAAAGTATAAATGCATTCGTGATTCGAACCAGATCCTACGGCTTACTAATTCCAATTCCGATTTCATAATGCTTTATTTGTATCTAATATATTTACAATTACAACTTAATAACCACATTTAATGAGAAATGTTAGGTTTTTGCTTCTACCTTTTCAGGTCTTGTGGTAGTTACAATTGTTTAGTGTTATGCAGATACAGCTTCTACCGTCGTGACCTTTTCAAAAAGCTTTTAAACTGTCTCATTACTTAAAGTTTAAAAATATATGTTTGGTATGAGCTTTTTGTTATATTTAGAAGTTAGTATTCACAGGAAAAAGATAAAAAACCTGCTTAATTTGGAGCTTACTAATTCAATGCCTTATCCACTAATCTATTGAGGCGTTGAGGCGTTGTAAACCTACTTTCGAAAAATGGAATATGAATGGCGCGAGAGTTCGCCCCACCCACACCTTGCATTTAGATTGGTTGAAAGTCTATAAAAATTTACATATCCAACTTAACATAAAAATGCTATTTTTAAATACATAATTTTTTAATGGCATTTCGTCTTATGAATATAATTTACCTGAAGAGGGCTTAAATCACAGTGTTCTACAAAATAGTTATAAACATTTTTTACAAATTCTTGGGCCAATTTATTACCATGTAGAAGATTATATGATGATTCCTAAAAAAATACCCATATTAATGTTTAAACTACAAAACAGTACCTTTAATATAACAGTCAAGCAGCAAATGGTTTGCTAAGTTTTTAAAAATCATAATTATAAACATGGTGATTAATCTAACAGTAAGCATCAAACCTCCACTGTACCTCAGATCATAAATATAAGTTTAAGATGTTATTTAAAATTACCAATTTTCCATCAACATTCCCTTTGGAAGTACAGGAGATACAGTAATCATGATCATCCATTACCGATCCCTAAAAAATAAAAAATAAAATTAATAAAACTGTTTCTGCATATTGATAAATATAACTTACTTTTTCAGAAATAAATAATTTCGGTAAATAAATATGTTCATACCATGTATAATGTTCAACACTATATATAAATAATCAAGAAACACTAAATAATATGCAAACTATCAAAAAGCACTAAAAGAGGCTAAATATTCCAAAGAATAAAGCAAATTAGCATCAGCTGTTAACACGTCAACATCTGAAACAGAAAAATAAAAATCCGAACAATCCGGCCCCGCTTAAGTGAACAGTACAAGTAAACTAACTTATGGTTTATATCGTTCTTTAACAGTTCACGTGTATTAAAAAAGAGGCAGATATAATCGTGTTTTAGATTATTTGTTTTTAATTGCCGAAGTTGCTTTCTTGGTCTGGTAACTTTAATATTTTGAGAACCTAAAAAAACGGTTGGCATTTATGACAGAAGTAACGGCTTTAAATTCTAGATCTTAGCTGAAATAAACTATACAGCTAATTGACCATAAAAAATTAAATAAAAAATCCGTGCCACCAGGTTATCCGTCATGGCCTCGAGGCACATGTGTATTAGTTTGTTTCATTTAATGAATAAAACATTTTGAATTCATTTTTAGATGGATCGAAGCTGGTATACTTATATACTTGTAGCCAAAAAATATTAGCGAAATGTTTAATGGTCAAAATCACTTTTTTGCGTATATCTCCTTTATTACTTATTTAATTTAAAAGGTGTATAAAATCTTTTTTGTAGAGCTTACTAAATGGCATATTTTTTTGTTTTTTTTTTAGTTTTTAAGTTAGTTGTGTTTATATTTTAAATTTAAATCCTTAATATATCAAATACTAAAGGGCTACACGAAATTTTATGAAAAGAAACTGGCGTAGTTTTATGAGACCATTAATTTTAAGTATATACCTTTTTTTCCTAAAATCAATAGTTTATGAGTTATATTAAAATAATAATATTTTTCACGATTTTTTAAGGTAAAAAAATGCAATTTGAACCCGCTGTGCTGAGGCAGCGTGCGGCTTTAATTTGTTTTATAGTTAAAGTAATATAAAAAAATGTTTCATGCGTATCTCTTATTGGCTTGGTTTTTTTGCGTTGGCCTTCTGGACTATTTATTTATACAATAATAATATTATAATTTACATTTTTAAGCCATAAAGAGCAAAATATTGTTTTTTTTTTCTAAATAAAATCGGTATCTAGTTATCCCCGGACAATCTTAATTTTTGAATTTTCATTTTGTTTGTCGTTTAATTTTGGAAGCACGTTCCACTGTGCGGACTGGCTCTAGCTGCTCCGGGCGAAATTATATCGATACGCGATGAAAAAGCTCGTTAAAAATCTGGCTCTCGTGGACCAACTTATTATGCTTGGGTTTGTTTGTGCTCATTTTTTAATTTAGCATGTTTAAAAATTTACGGAAGGATACGCGGTTGTAATAAAAAGAAAAAAAAAAATGTTAATAAATTTACATTTTTTACTTTAAGTTTCTTGGGTTATCTCCATCTCTAGAACTATTTACCTACTTATTTAGTAGTTTTTGAAGCCCTGTGAATCTAGTATATAAGCAATATACAGGGTGTCCTGATAAGGTCGTCCTCCGGCGATATCTCGAAAACCCTTCATCGCATAGCTTTCGGAAAAAAAAAATTTTTGGTAAAACGGCCTGAAAAAGCTGAAAATTATCCCCAAAGACTAATAGTCGTTTTACTTCCCCACCTTCGGCTTCGCTCGACGAAGACCCATTTAATATCCCGTTTTAGTATAAATGTTTTTTGTTGTTTTTGGGGATTTTTTTGTGACAATTGTTTAAATTTTAGTTTAAAATCTTTTAATAAATTTAAATGGCAAGGCAGTCCCAAGGGGAAAAGGGGTGACGAAATGATTCCTCGATTATCATTTCACAAGTAAGTACAAACTATCTTGTTCCATTCTATGGAATAATAAACACAAACCATGTTGGGCCAGCCCCGATTGCGTTTATGAATGAAATGCTTTTTTTATCTATGATGTTAGCTCATTGGTTTTTTTTTTCTTGTTTACTGATACTTTTTTTTTTACAGTTGTGTTTAATTATTATCAGTTTAAGGTAATATTAGAAAGTTTTAAATTTTTTAAAAAAAAAGCATCACCTTTTTTTCATTAGTTTTTTGTATTTCGCTCGACAAAGATCCATAGGGAACAAGTTCATTACTAAAATCTTAAATTTTTATGGTTGGGGTTGATGCCGCCCCGGGTGCGTATCATTTGTTTTTGAAACGGGCGGCCATTACGTGTCTAGTCAAAACCTACTATCAAATAAAAAAAAAATTTTCGTTTTTTGAGCTTAAGCAATCTAAAAACCTAGACTTGTGTTACATAATGAAAAGCCTTGAAGAGCTCTTTTAAAAAAAAGAAAAAAATCCAATATGGCGTCCGTATAAAAACCCAAATTTTGGGGTAAATATCTCAAAAAAAAATAAAGTTAGAAAAATATTTTTACTTAAATTAAATGCTTTTTAAAAAAAAGTGTTCTAAAAATGTAGAAATTTTTAAAAAACCCAAAATTGGTAGTTTAAAAATACAGGAAAAAATTTAAAAAAATCACCTTTTTGGGTTTTTTCTTAATTATCCCAAAAACCATAAAAGATAAATAAAATCAAAGGGAATTTTAAATTTTTTCAATTAAATTGGCTAAAATTTTCCCCCAAATTTTAAACCCAAAACTGTAGCTCTAAGGGTTTTTCCCCAGTTACCAATACCTCTGGGCCCCCAAATTTGGGACACACTGTATAGTTAAAATATAGTTCCTCTATTAAAACCGTGCAAAAATACCAGAACAAACAATGGATGCGTGATAGTTTTAAACAAATTTCAGTGAAATTTATTAATTATGTAAAACGGAAATAGTAGACCAATGTCTCTATCCACGAAATTTTGAATCCTAAAGGGGTTTTTCTAAAAAAACAAGATAATGGAATGATTGTTTAAAACCTTAAAAACGTCACCGATTTAAAATCACTGTTGCAAAAAAAATTTTTTCCCCCAACTACCAAATGTAAAGGGAAAATCCCCCCGAGGGGGTTGCATGTTTGTGTATACTGTGTCTATGTATATCGTGCTGCTAAATATATTATTGGATTTATTAGTAAAAACTGTATTAAATAGATTTTTTAACTAATGGATTGTATAACTTTGGCTTTGATCATTATTACAGTAATTACGTGCTTTTTGAGTATGTTTAATAGTTATTTATGTACTTTAGGGATTAAATGGGTACTTTTAATCCCTCCTTTTAAAGGGGCTAAAGGGGACTTTTTACCCGAGGTATTAAAAAAAAAATTTAAAAAAACCCAGGGGGGAAAAAAAAAAATTTTAATCCCTACAAATAAGTGTCATTGAAAATTAAAATGTAAATTGTAGATTTGGGATGCAAATTTTTTTAATAAATCTAAAAACATTAGGAACCATATATTAAGAAACTAAAAAAAATTTTTTTTAACTAAAATATTTTGTACACTTAGTTTTTTTTAATATTAACGTTAAATAAAGTGCATTTCTACAATTACTTGGGGTTTAAAAAAAGGTGGATGACCTTTCCCAAACCCTTTTTTGATGCTGTACAGGGGGGTTTTTTAATTTAAAATAAACAGGCTTTATTTTT
>JAHBCN010018233.1:0-15000 GCA_019359885.1 Listronotus oregonensis
GTAGATAAATTTCCCCCCAATCATAAATGGAAAAATTTGGTTTTTTTGGAAAACTAGAAAAAGGTAAACAATCATTTTCCCCCCCTAAATTTTATTAATGGAAAATCCAAAAGTTGGGATATAAACTTACCGCTGAGTACAATGTTGACAAATGGTGAATTTTTCTCATAGCAAAACCCCACCTCCCCTTTTACCAACATTTTCAAAAGTCCGTGTTGTGTCGTTTTTTTGACCCAGATGGGAGTGATTTTCTTTAGCTTTTTTTAACACCTAAAATTTTTTTTTTATTTTAGGACAGTTTATAAGTATAATACCCCGGGTTAAAAAAAAAATTTTTTGGGAAAAGGGGGGGTTTTTCCCCATTTTGATCGCGAATAACTTTTGAACAAATAAAGATATCAAGATGGGTTTTTCCCCAAATATACTTATTTTTTTTAAAGTTTTTCCTATCTTTACCATTTTTATGTGACATTCCATTAGCTAAAAAAAAAATGGCCATTTTCCGTAGGGGAAATTTGTTTTTTAAAGGAAAAATTTTAATTTTTTAAAATTTTCCCCAAAAAATGTAAACAAGCTATGGTTTTTTAAAAAATAACGCATTTATTGACCCCAAAGAATTGACTGTACTATCGAATAGGAATATTTTTTTAAAAAGGGTTTTTTTTGAAAAGCCCCCCGTGGAAAAAAAGTTATCGTTTCCATAACAGCAACAACCTCATTGTCAGCCATTGTTGGTCATTTTTGACAAGTTATTTTAATTGGGAAAGGGAAAAATGTTCTCGTTAAGCGAAAAAGGAAAATGTGTTATTATGTTTGCCAAAAACCAAACAGTAAAAGAAACCCAGCGAAGATTTAAAAAAATTTTTAAAAAAACCCCAACAAAAAACAAAAAAAACTGAAAAAATTTTTCAGGATCTTTAGCCCGTAAAAAAATTTAGTAAACAATGAGAATTTGCTAAATAAAACGTTACAAATTCGGGAGATAACTCGGGAAGATCCAAAATTTAACAAAAAAAAATTCAAGTTCAGTCCATATTCCTAAAACTACAGTACAAGAAATCATGAAAAAAAACTTAAATTAAAGCCATACAAAATTCAAATGTTACAAGAAATAAAAAAAACGTTTTCCACAAGGGGGAATTTTGCCAGAGAATTCAAAATTTAGTAAGGAACAAATACATTTTTTGGTAGACAAAAGTCAGACGAAGCCACATTTCCCTGGAAAAGTAAAAAACAAAACAATTTTTCAAAAAAACCTGACAATATAACGAACACGTTAGAGATTCGCCAAAATCCAGTTTTGGGGATGTCAAAGAAAAAAAATTTTTGGGCCTTTTTTTTTTTATGAACCAACTTAACCCGGGGTTAGGATATGCTGAAATTTTTTTTTTCCCCCAACAAGAAGAAAATCATTATTTGTCTTTTTTCAACAAGATGGGGCTAACCCACATTTCAAAACAAGGATTCACTACCAACTTTTTTGGAAACCGTGGATTGGAAGGGGGCCCATTTTGGCACCTGTTCACCAATTTACTGGATTTTTTCTTGGGGATATGTAAAAAAGAGGTGTTATAATCCATTTCCCCAAAATTTAGAGCAATTAAAAATTAATATCCAAACAAATAGAAAATTTTCCCTGAAAAATTTTTTAGTCAATAGTTTTAATGTTTTTTTCGAATTTAAATAAGTGCGTGAAGTCGGGGAAGGCATTTTCAACATTTACAGTAGTTTTTTAAAAGTAATGTAACCTTATTGTAACTATTATTTTGTGAATAACCTAAACCCTTTGGGGATCCTTTTTTTTTTTTGTAAATTTTTGAAGCAAATTTTAATTTTTTAAATAATATTGTTGGTCGACATGCAGTCAATTTTTTTGAAGGTCAATAAATACGTTGTTTTTTGAGATAACCATAGCTTGGTTACTTTTTTTTAAAAGGGGGAAAAATTAAATTTTGAAAATATAGAAACATATACAGGATGTTCTTTAAAATAACATAGTTGTCCTATAATGGAAAATCGGCCTTTTTTTTTTTGAGCTAATGGAATGTCACAATTGGAAGGAGAGAATAAACTTTAAAGAAATATAAGTGCATCTGCAAAACCGCATCTTGATACCTTTATTTGTTCCAAAGTTATTCTCGATTAAAATGGGTCAAAATATGGCCGGCCACCCTGTATTTGAAATTCAGCAAGGAATGACTTTCGGTATTACGCTACATAGACAAGATATTCTGGGGATAAAAAGACAGAAAAAAAGGGGAAAATCACGGCTTTTTCAAAAGCATTGTTTTGAGATGCATTTTACTCTATTGAGAGCTGGAACAAGAAGAATGATACTGGCTAATTATCAAATAAAATTAGGAAAGTAACTCGCTATTACATATAAATTACATTAAAATTATATTTTTCTGTATTTCATAGTCAGTGTAAAAGGAAAAAAATTATGTACCTTCCAAAAAAATCCATGTATAATTTTTTTAGCCTCTATCTGCTCCCGGTAGTTCTGAGTAAATCTGTATAGAAACTCAACCTGTAACCATGGTTTAGTAATCCTTCGATGGACTAATTCGTAGGCTCTAAAACATAAATTTTCTGTAATATTATCTTAGGATTTTTTTTTTTTAATTTTACCTGCTTATTTTTGCTAAAAAGTCATCAAGTTCACCGGACTGCGCGTTAGTTTTGTAACCAACTACTGTTTCTAAAAAAACAATAATATATTAATATAACAAATAAATACCCAACAATGTATTTTTTATCAAAAATAATATTTTTATTTTATTTTTAAATAACTTTCTTAAAATTAAACTAGTATATTATACCCTGTCTCTTAAACCTGTAAGGTTAGTTGTTTTTCCTCGAGTTTCCAAAGCACCGATAAGGCTTCCTATTTATAAGGCATTCTATCGACCAACGACAGACAGTGGAACTAACACAACAGGTATCTAGGTCAGACACTGCCATGTTAAATAAAAGACGTCCAATATAAGTGGAGTTTACTTGAACTTCATATACAGAGTGGGTCAAATGTATTATTAATTTGAATATTTAATTATTGATTGATTTCGAGTTGTTAACTTGTTTGGTAATAAGGCATATGCTAAGTGGTTTCCATGTTGGTTTTAAACTAAAGAATTTTTTTTAGGATTTAAGATTTTTAAAATTATAGCACAAATTCAGATAATATTTACTTTCCCTAAACTGGTCACAAATGGCATATATCTTTTATGTTTGAATCATAAAAACATTCCCACAAAAAATATTGTAAATTAGGATAACAAGCATTTAAAATAAAATAACACAAGTGGTAGGAATTATAGACCACCCTAGTTTGTTAACTACTGTTTACAGACCTAAACATGAAGAGAACAAAGAGATGCGATTCCAGGGCCGCCGGCAGGGGGGTCAGGGGGTGTCCGTCGACCCCCTGGGTTTTTAAAAATTACCTAAAATAAAACATTTTCGATTATTATTTAAAAATGAAAGTTGTGGTATATTAATTTTTGTTTTTAATTCAATTATTCTAGACTAGTAAATTGATACTCGCCTTACTACTTTTTGGACCACTTCGGTCCAGGTCCCGGGGTATAACGAGCTGACCTTGTTCAGCCCTATTGACCCCTATGAACTTGCAGATCGCCTGCAATAAAAAAGAAGAAAACCCCCCAAAAAACCCAAAAATTAAAAATATTTATCTACGTTTCGGTGGCAAGCCGGCCACCGTTGTCAAGATAAAACTGATATAAAAAATTAAACTAAATTTTAAGATATTTTTGCTCTTAAAAATTCTTTAAAAGAGCTTTTTATGACGTTTTGTCATAAATGACATTAGGTTATTTGACTGGTGTATGTATTGTATTCAAATAGACAAAACAGATATTGATGCTACACATTTATCTTTATTTAATAAAATAAATGCACTTTTTTTTATTTTACATTTTTTTGAACAAGTTTCCTTTGCTAAAATGCTAGAAGCATTCCAGTTTATTATGTGATTATTATCAAATGCGTGTTGACAGATTTTTGATTTGTGGAATTCTGTGTTTTAATGTATGTTCTATGTTCTTTTATGCGTTTGGCTAATGGTCTGGAAGTTTTACCTATATAAAATTTATTACATCACAAGGGATCTTATAAATAACATTTTTTGTGTTTTCGTTTATATTGTATGGTTTTTTTTGTTATTAGACCTAATAGTGTTTTGTTTTAAATTGACTTTAATTTTACCTATTTGAATTTATTTGAAAGAATATTGGTAAAAATAGATTTGTAATAGGTCTATTTTGATTTTGTCTTAAATTTGGTTGTTCAAATTTTAGAAAGCATTTATTTGTTTATAAAATCAAGAGGTTCCTTATTTTGAACTAAAATATCTTTTAATAATTCTTTTTCGTTTTCTTTGTTTTGATCAGAACAAATTATTTTAATTCTATCAAAAAGACTTTTACAATTTTTTTCCCATTATTAGGTGATTAGAGTTAAAATTTAAGTATCTGTTTATATGTGTAGGTTTTCTGTAAATGTTGGTTTCAAAATTATTTATATCTTTTTTTATTAGAATATCAAGAAAAGGAAGTTGTGAGTTTTGTTCTTTTTCTAAAGTGAAATGAATAGTGGGTTCTTGTGTAAGAATTTGTGTTAAAAAATTATTTAGACAATTTTCGTCATGTTGATAAATAGAAAAAAATGTCATCTATATATCTCTACCAAACTAAAGGTCTATAATGATAATTTTGTACGAAATTTAATTCAAAATTTCCATAAAAATATTACTTAATAAAGGTGATAAGGTGAACCCATGGCCATGCCAGAAGTTTGTTTATAAAAGTCAGTGTTATATTGGAAATATGTTGTTTTTACGCAAAAAGTTAATAATTCAAGAATAGAGTTTATGTTAAGTTTGGTTCTTTCGCCAAGTTGGACATCATTTTCTAATTTATTTTTAACAATATTTAATGTTTTATCGACAGGAACATTTGTGAATAAACTAACAACATCAAAACTTACCAAGGTGTTATTTGGGTCTATGTCAATGTGTGTTAATTTTTCTAGAAAATGTAGAAATTTTGCTAATGGATGTGTAGGTGAGTTTATGCAACTAACTATAGGGCGGAATGGTATAACAGGTTTGTGTATTTTTGGTACTCCATATTCCTGGCTTATCAAATGAAATTTAACGAATAGGTAATGAATTTAATAGTCGTACCATCTTTAAAACACAAAAAACTATTTGGTCTCAAGTAACAAAAACAAAACCATACAATATAAATCGAAAACAAAAAAATGTTATTTATAAGATCCCTTGTGAAAGTAATAAATTTTATATAGGTGAAACTTCCAGACCATCAGCCAAACGCATAAAAGAACATAGAACATACATTAGAAACACAGAATTTCACAAATCAAAAATCTGTCAACACGCATTTGATAATAATCACATAATAAACTGAAATGCTTCTAGCATTTTAGCAAAGGAAACTTGTTCAAAAAAATGTAAAATAAAGGAAAATGCATTTATTTTATTAAATAAAAATAAATGTGTAGCATCAATATCTGTTAATCTAAATAATACATGGTTACCTATGCTTGAAAAATTCAGGTAAACTTAAAATCAATTAACACACCATACCACCTTTTTGTCTTTTTGAATACTATACATACACCAGTCAAATAACCTAATGTTTGTGACAAAACGTCGTAAAAGCTATCGGAATTTCCTAAGTTTTTAGAGCAAAAATTTCTTAAAATTTAGTTTATTTTTTTATATTAGTTTTATCTTGACAACGGTGGCCGACTTGCCACCGAAACGTAAATTAATAATTTTGATTTTTGGGTTTTTTGGGGTTTTCTTCTTTTTTGTTGCAGGCGATCTACAAGTTCATAGGGGTCAATAGGGCTGGACAGGGTCAGTTCCTTATACCCCGGGACCTGGACCGAAGTGGTCCCATTTTCAAAACAGTAGTAAGGCGAGTATTCCAAAAAAAAACTGAAACATAAATCCACCACAAAACTATAGAACATATTTAGTAAATTGACCTAAACTTTTTGACCCCCTCTACATTTTTTTCTGGCGGCGGCCCTGTGCCTTTCCGTAGCTTTTCCGAAATAAATTTACCACATGGTGTGACTTTTAGGATTGAAACCATTTGTCAATATTAAAAAAGGAAGTAAACAAAAATATCAATTGCCTTAGACAAGGGCGTCGATAAGGGGGAGGGAGGGTAATGGGGGTAATTACTCCCCCCAAAACCCTACCTACCACCAAAGATAATACTACTACGAATAGATGGTTCATTTAAATGGGGCGTTTTGAATCATTTTGAAATATCAATGCTTCCGTAAATGCGAATAAAATTAAGTCGGTTACCTGCCTCAGCGAAACAAACCTTGCGACATTGCCAATGTCTGTCGCTTGTATCTTATTCGAACACGAAGTAGCGAAAGTGGGCGGCTAAACGGATTGTATTTTTCTAGTCGCGTTTCATCACCCAAAGTGGGTTATCCTGCCGGCAACACTGTTTAACTTTCGTTCAAGGATAGCGCGAAAATCTCTCGATGGACATGGACTCGCGTTAGCCAAAGTCCATTAGGGGTATCAAAAATATAGCATTGAATGGTTCATCTTATCCGTAGTAGTATTATCTTTGCTACCATGTCCTCGGCAAATATATTCCCCCGAAATCGATCACCGAAATGACATTAAACTCACAACACACATATATTAAAGTATAGTGCAAATTTGTACCCTAAAATATTTTTACATGCACAAATTAAAAAAGGAAAGTAATGACATAATTTTGATGCTGGTTAAAACTGAGTTAGAACTTTGGTTTAAAAAATGGAAAAACGAAACAAATATCCCAGATTCTGCAATTTCAACTCTTAAAACGTGTGATAAACAGTTATACCCTTATGTTCATTTAGCATTATATCTTGTAACTATGCCAGTGGCGTTGCATCCTCGGAGAGAATTTTTCCACACTAAAAGATTAAAAACGTGGTTAAGGGCATCTTAAGTCAAGAACATTAGTTGGTCTAGGGGTTTTTAATGTAAAAAACATACCAAAAATACAAATTCCATTGTGGACAGATTTACAAAAATAAAAAAAAAGACTTTTGGGAATTTTATATTCTAGTTGGTGTTTTAATCTTGATTTCAATAACGGGGTTTTTTTTCTTTTAAAAGTTATGTTGAACAAAAATTTGTCAATTAAAAATAGTAATTTGGATTAATTTTTTTGTTTCGTTCATAATGTAACAAAATGATATTGGTACATATGTATTTATTCTAAAAAAGTTACTTTATGTCTGAATAATGTTTGGCTTTTTAAGGTTGAATTATCACTGTGTTATTTTTCAATTAATAATAACTTTGCAAATACAAAGCTCCTTGTTATGGTAAATTATATTTAATTGTTACTATATGTTTATCTTGCATCTATACTTTGGATACTAAAAACTAAGAAACTTAACAGGCGAAAGATATATGGAAGAAAAATGATATTATTATTATATAGTTATTTTTGTATCAAGTGACTAAATTGATGAGGTTTTCAGGACGAATTTGTTGTTTCCGCATGAGTTCGGAATAGCAAATGAGTGCTAAGAAACTATTTTGGATGCGGGCTACAAACAAGTTTTTCTGTTTAAGTTTATGCAAAATGTGTGCAAACATTATAAATGTACATATAAGCATCAATAAATACTTTGATCATGAGTTTGACTCAATAACAACAGGATTATTTTCCAGCAAATAACAGTTTATGTAACATATTTTGTCAGGTTTGTGTTCAGAGTTTTTTCCCTAAAATTACCCCTTCAGAAAAAAAAATCGACGCCTTCTTGAAGCATTAAAAGTGACTATTTAATTAAAGGTTCCTTTATGGGCTGCTCCAAAACATCTATCTACGAAGAACATTATACTCGTTCGGTTCATACTGTGTTCGGAAAGATTTAATGAAATACATAAAAATACATTTTATTTTTAATATTTTTTATAATTTGTTAAAAAAGTTTGCAATTCTTTTTCTTAATCAAATACAAAACCTGGTGTTAAAACCTCAAGTGTATTTTATTTTTGAAAAATTAAAATATTATTAAAAATAAACGTAAAATTGTCTGGTTTAAGTTTTTAAAACGTAAAAAAATTTATCATAAAATATTAAATACAGTTTTTGTACCATTAACAAAGTCAGTAGCGGCCCTGTGAATGTAGTGCTCAATGTTAAAAGTGGGTTGTTCCAGTTTTTCTTCCAATATTTTAACCAGAACTTTGGTGTGTTTTAGGATGACTGGAAAGTATTTCATTATATTGCGTTTTAAAAATAACGGTGACATTAACCTTCTATCTTTCTTCCATTTTGGTCCTACAAATTAGAAATTAAAATTAAAACCAATAACAGTATAGAATAAGAGTTTTTTTTTTAAATTATGTACCTAGCCTACATTAACAAGTAAATTGGCTGTAAAAAAACTGTTAGTATGGTAGCACCTTAATACAATTATGTGTGGCTACTTAACATTTGCAGTTTTAACAAAAATTTTGTTTCAAAATATAAGTGAACCTAACTTAGAGCATCGCGCTATTCTCAAGGTTCTTACTAACGAAGAAAATTAAGCAAAATGTATCCATAAAAAGTATTTCACACATAAATTCTGGACCCAGGTGAACAATATCTATGGTAACAATGCTCCCTTCTTTTAAGTAAAATTTTGACCGCAATAATATCGAAAGGATTGAGACTCTATTTAGGACAATCCAAGATCAGGATAACCGGCTGATGCAAGAAATGAAGAAAGTATCGGACTTTAAAGATTTACTGTTGTCCAATTGACGAATGATAATCTCAGTGTTTAAATATTTAGGATTAAACACAAAGATAAAAACGAAAAAATATCTTTACCATAAATTTTCCGAGTCTAGCAAAATTGTGGAAAGCAATTTAGCAGAAACATATGGACGCTTTGATAAACGATAACGTTTATTTATAGAGGATTGTCATATGCGGTGTATCAGACTACTGGGATCCTCCCATTATCATGAGTTAATGTAGTAGATACATAGAAGCTCACCAATTAAATTCAATTTTTCTCACAAAATTTAATGGTAACAAATTTTTTATAAGGTAAAGAAGTTTTACTAATTAAAAGATGGATAAAAGGGCTACCAAAAATAGTGTCGTTAAAAGCGAAACGACCAAATTTAAGTTGTCGTGCCTAGACTGCGTTGCTACACGCCAACTAGAGCTCACCATGGTTAATTTATTATTGCAAGCTGTGTCTTCACCGAATGACCGCATCCACCCTACAGCCCTGATTTAACACCATGTGACCATGTGACTTGTTTTTCTTTAAATATCTGATGAAAAGGCCACAAGCGTTATTTTTAGAAGCACAAGCAAATCACTTTTTATTTGGATAAAATAAAACAGTTGAAGCGATGCTAGACTAAATTAGTGTGACCAAAAGTTATGCGCAGAAACACGTAACTTGTTCAGATTCCTTTATAATTAGGTAGAAAACTTTTTAAAAATTTCTCGTATTTAATCTGTCTGTTGCAAAAAAAATCATCTCGACAAAGCTTTCAAACTGTTTTAATTAACTGTAGTTACTTGTTATTTAAATTCTTTTACCTGATCCCGTAATTAGTCCTTCTCCATTAAAATCCTTAATAAATTTGTATACATCATCCTTAACAGCAAAGGTCATGGAAGAAAATATTTTCTAAAAATACAAAGCTTTCTTAATATTACACTTTTACTACATTTGTGTACAGGGTAGAATAAGAGTGCGCTATTTAATATACTTGTATTTTTTTACTCCTTGAGTAGATACTCCGCCTAGCCATAAATATGGTGTACACCATGTAAAGTTAAACATGTTTGAGTGCTATATTGGCCAGTGTGATCGCGTTGTTAAATTTGCAATGGACTTAGAATTGTTAAAAGAACAACGGTTTAGAATGTTTAACAAAATGTCATATTTTGACAGGTTGCCTACTAAAATCATTGATAACACTGACAATGACGTTTTTTAAAATTCTAAACCTTTTGTTAACTTTTGACAATTCTAAATTTAACCGCGATCTCACTCCCGAAAAGAAATAAAAAAGGGATCAGCTTTGAGTTATATTTTAAGCGAATATTTTAAAGATTGTATTACAATTTAAATGAGTATGGATCATTTGAAAAACCAAGAAGTAAGATTTACAATAAAGAAAATAGAGATGAAATAAATACATTATTGTTTGCTTGATCCACAATACCTAGCCGTAATATTAAGAAACATATTGGCAAAGTAAATCTAGTTTTAAAAACGTTAACAAGTATAAGTATAAAGTACAAAACAAAAAAGGGTTTCCCACCTTCACCGGGGATGAAGATCGGCGTTTAGAATTTTGTCATTGGTATGTGGAACCGATTTATCGGAATCAATTTTTTTTTTAATATAATATGACTGCGAAAAAAAATTTAATCGACATAACAGTCGATATTGGTCAAACATAAATCCTTATCAGACGGTCGCCAGCGTACAACAAGGACAGTTTGGGTTCCATGTATGGGTGGCTCTGTATCAAAACAGAGTCTTTAGCTACATGATTTTTTATGACAATTTAAATGCGGAAAGATACATCCCTATTTTGGAGAAGTGTGTAATATTTGAGTTGGATGACGTGCCATTAGCTGCAATAAATAATGTTTTTTTTTCAGCAAGACGGTGCTCCAGCCCATAATAGCCATGTAATAGGGCACTTAACTGTTAATTTTGGCAAAAATTGGCCTGGTTCATATGGACGGAAGGGGTGGCCCCGTTCCCCCGACCAAATCCACTAGACTTTTATTTTTTGGGGATTTATTAAAAATGAAGCAATTATCTATTTGCAATTACTTACCCGGGAAAAATCCCTAACCCCTTGAAGGAAAATCTGATCCCTCAAAACATTTTTTTTGTACCCAAATTGGATTGAAAAAACAACTTTAATAACTAATAAAAATAAAGACCACCCGACCTTGCCAAAGAATCATAAACATATTTATAGAGAGTAAGGCAATAAAAAAAATAAACAATCGTAAAAAAATAATAATAAATGAGGTGGCAACTAAGAAGATCTCAGCCCCTGATCAGCCTTAAATACTGGAACTAAGCAAACTTGGCTATTAAGTTTTGCTCCTAAATTCTCTGTACCTACCTCTACTTGACGGGCATCACGAAAAATAATACAAATTTTAGGGCCAATCCAGAATCTCATAGGACTAGGATAACTACCGATACATTTTTTGTTTCTCAAATATATCTAAAAAAATAAGTAATTGGTTAACAAATATACTTAATTAAAAATATTACTTTAGTTTAGGGTGTTGGTTAAATAAAAGTTTTTTTATTTATTGCTGTACAAGGTGGTTTTTCTTCGTCGGTATTATAGAGTATAGGTTAAATGGTAAGAAATGCAAAAAAACTAAGATACATGTCCCGTTCTCTTTTTTAGTGTTTAGTTTAAAGACGCAATCAGATCTACGCTAATTAGGTTGCTTTAAAAGATATAGGGTGATTCTCGAAATTTGCCGGTTTTTATTATCTCCCATAACCCGGTTATTTATGGAGAGGTAGAAAAACTTTAAAAACAAAAGTTTTATAACTTTTTACATAGAATCCAGTGGCGTACTTTAAAAAGTGTACACATTTTAATTTTTGAGATATCAAAATTAGCTTTTTCTTAAATGGGACACCCTATATCTGAGTATCTCAAAAAATTGCATTTTTTCTTGCGATTGCAAAAGAATTTAACACTTAATATTTTGCCTTGTCGTAAATAGCTTAAATACCAAAAAGTATTATTTTTTATTAGTGGGCCATGAATTAAATTTTTTAAACGTTTGTTTTGTTTGTTAACATGTCAAAAAATTCAATAACAGTTAAGTATTGGTTTTCGCATTTCATTTTCAATTATATGTCCTATATATTTTTTTCAAAATTGTCTAAAATGAATATTTTTTAAAAATATAAAAAGTTAAACATGTTTGAGTGCTATATTGAGAGTAATAAAAACAACGACGCAGCTTTAGAGTTACATTTTGAGCAAACATTTTAAAGATTGTATTACAATTTAAATTAATATGGATCATTTGAAAAATCAAGAAGTAAGGTAAGAAAATAGAGAACGAGATAAAATAAATACATTAGCTTGTGTTGCTGCTGATCCGCCGGTATCTAGACGTAATACTGAGAAACATATTGGCACAATTAAATCGAAAGTTTTAAAAACGTTAAGAAAGTATAGGTATAAAGCGTACAAAACGAAAAAGGTTCACAACTTACATTCTGGGAATAAAGATCGGCGTTTAAAATTTTGTCATTGGTATTTGGAACAGATTTATCGGAATCCAATTTTTTTAAACATAATATGGACTGACGAGGCTTTCATATCTAGCAAAGAAATTTTTAATCGACATAACAGTCGATATTGGTCAAACTTAAATCCTCATCAGACGGTCGCCATGGTACAACAAATACGGTTTAGGTTCCATGTATGGGTGGCGCTGTATTAAAACAGAATCTTTAACTACAGGATTTTTACTGACAATTTAAATGCGGAAAAAATATCCAAATTTTGAAGAAATGTGTAATACTTGAGTTGGATGACATGCCTTTAGCTGCAAGAAATAATGTTTATTTCCAGCAAGACGGTGCTCCAGCCCATAATAGCCATGTGGTAAGGCACTTACTAACTGTTAATTTTGGCGAATATTGGCTTGGTACATATGGACCGAAGAGGTGGCCTCCGCGTTCCCCCGACCCAAAGCCACTAGACTTTTATTTTTGGGGATTTAGTAAAAATGAAATATACAAAATCCGGGGTAATACTGTTGAAAAACTTGAAAGAGTGCCAAATATTCATATCTATAAAGCTACTCGTGCAGTACAAGCCAAGCCCAAAAATGGAAGACAATTTTGTGATTAAGCACATATGCTAATTGGTAAAGTATATGAGATAATGGGGAACTTAAAAAATGTTTTATTTGCTTTTTGTAGTTGAAGTTGTAGTTGTTGTTTTAGTTTTTTAGTGTTTTAATATTATTGTATGGTGTTAACTGGGTTTTTAATATACCATTACAAAATAATAGGGATACAATTATTCAATCATGACCAATTAAGTATTTTAGCTATTGGAACAAAGCAAAATAGCAAGTGTTATATATTGTTGCAATTGCAAGAAAAAATTCAATTTTTTAAGATACTCAGAAGGTGTTCTATTTAAGACCAAGCTAATTTCGATAATATCTAAAAAATTAAAACATCCATATATGTTTTATGTACGCTACTGGATTCTACGCAAAAAGTCATAAAACTTTTGTATTTAAAGTATTTATTTATCTCTATAAATAACCGAGTTATGGGAGATAATAAAACCCCACAGATTTCGAGAATCACCCTATATCTTTTAAAGCAATCTAGTTAGCGTAGTTCTGATTGCGTCATTAAACTAAACACTAAAAAAGTGAACGAGAAATGTATCTTAGTTTTTTTTGTATCTGTTAGCATTTAACCTATACCCTATAATACCAACGAAAAAAACCACCCTGTAAAGTGTGTTTCTTATTGGTAATGCATATATTGGGTTCTCGGAAACATCAGAGATATAAGAACGGTTAACTGTGAAGGGAGATAAAAAAAAACTGAGTTTTACCTTCATCTTTACCCCAAAATATTAATCCATTTCCAAAAATTGGCACTGTCTTCGGCCCAGGAAACTTTTTAGATAACCTGTATAAATACCTTTTACTCCAAAAATATTTTGCTACTAAAATAGCTACTATAATCAGTATTTCAAAAAAGTAAGAGACCAGACTCATCTAAAAACGCCAAAGTATTATTTAAAATATTATCATGTATAAAGTGTTTTATATTTGACTATTAACATTAAATCTAGGAAAGTATGATAGGTATAGATGTAGTCTAGGAGGAATCGGCGTTTTTATACAATTCTCTTTAAATTGCCCTACTGATGATATAAATGCATGTTGCCATAGCGCCACCTGGTACCCTATTGTTTAAACCGAAATTGTTTAAATAATTGCAAGGAATTGTTATTTTTTAACCGGACATTTTTTTATATTCTTTATTAAAATACAAATGAAAAAGGTTTTAGGCTTTTTACGATAAAGTTAATATTTTTGGAAATATGAATTTTTAAAAGTTCCGATAAAAAACTGATAAATAAATCAAAATTGTTAAAGAAAGCAATGTTATTAATAGTTTAATTATCTACAATTTGTTTTTATAAGTTTTTTTCCTGAAATCCATTTTACAAAAGTTATTGGAGCTATATTTTACTTGTAAGCGTGCGTAATAAACAATCAAAAAACCTGTATAACCAATAAATCCCAAGTAAGGATATAATTAACTACTGTATACTAAATAAAAAAAAAATTTTCTTCCAGCCGTCAAAAAATGTTAACATTTTTGTACTATTTTCAGGTGCAAAAGATATCAATTCTTATACCGTACAAAAATGTGCTCGTTGCTTAGCAACACTTTTAATCCTAGGATTAAAAGTGCTACATTTAATCCTAGGTTTAAAAGAAACGATTTTTGAATAACTAAATGTATTAATTTTGATTTGGTTGGAGAAAAAATAGTATCATACGGACGAAAAGTGCTTATTTTTACTTGCATTTTTGCATTGGCTCGGCTGGGCTGTACTCTGCTTCGCAACTGCAAAAAATTGCTCGTAAAAAAAGATACACTTTTAATCCTTATAATATAATATACTTAATATTTTTATGTTTTAATTTTTTTAATATATATTTTCATGGGTAAAAAGTAGCCAAATTTGAGATTTTTCGAACTTTTAAACATTCATATCTCCAAAAATATTAACATTTTTTAGGTAAAAGTAATTTTTGGTTTAATTTACACTTTGTCTTTTTCATTTTTTATAATATATAGAATGCTGATTTTAAATTTGACGTCTTGGATTTAAAGATACACCTACAACTTTTT
>JAHBCN010018234.1:0-17371 GCA_019359885.1 Listronotus oregonensis
TTACCCACTGCGTTTGGTTACCCCAAATGACTCTATCCCCCTTCTGTACCAGACCTGGCTCTTCGGACTTTCATTAAACGACTTATTTTAAGAGGTTGCAGAATTAAATATTTAATTTTAAAACTAAAACACATTGGATTAAATAAAAATTTTATCTTATAAAAAATAAACAGTACCTTATAATTTTGCTTTGTTTAAAATAATTAAGGATTTATTTTAATTAACCTAATATTGGGCTTATCTGCAAAAACCATTAAATATGTAGAAATTAAATTCAGCCACACAACCACAACTAACTTTAATTAACATGCTCCCCTTGACTTGCCTCTAGTTGATTTATACGGCGCAACTCTATTAATTTGGGCCTTTTCACAGAATAAGCGTGCCTAGGAAAAGCATATTTTAATGCTTGTACAAAATTTTAAATCTAAGTTTTATGATATATTATTTTTAAATTTATTTTTTATTTGAAACACAACTTTTCGGTAAGTGATACATCTTCAGCCCTTTTCAAGTAATAGCGGCTGAAGAGACATCACTAACCGACACGTTGTGTAATAATTAACAATAAACATATTGGGACGGCCAAGATTTTAATTTTATTGTAACCAAAACATTGTCTAATAGCTTTAAGCAAATTATATTTGTTTTGTGTAATTATATATGGGTGTTCCTAAATCTTATTCACATACTAAGTAGTGATCTTGTACAAAAAAGATTTTTTGCCAAAATTTAGATATTACTTGCATTTGGTTTAGAATGAGCGTAAGTATCTTTAAAAGCTTCTGAACTGGAATAAAAACAAATGCAGTCAAGCGAAAAATGTGTTTTTCTCAATTTCTAAAATATTTGACTTAAATGTTTTTCTCCCTGACATTTTAAATTATTTTAAGGGAAAACTATCCCATCAACATATGTCCTCTATGGCTTCTTTACCGATCCACAGAGCGTTAAACTTTTGATATTTTTAGGGTTTTTTGACACGCACTAAACACCTCTTAAAATATCGATTTAAAATTTGGCCCACGACCTTCTGGACTTAATGTTTATAAAATGACTATAACACACACATTACTTTTTCTGGATCCTAATTCCTCCCGAACTTTTTTCTTCCCCTCTTCCCCATTGTTTTTTTTTCATTATAAGAATTAAATTGCCCATTCTTTAGCCTATTTTTTTAGTTTTCTACTTTTTTTTAATATTTTGTACTGGCTAAGACATATTTGAAAAATAGGTTAAAATGCTGAAAAAAAATTAGGACCAGGATCCCGCAAAATCCTTATAGAAAACGGGTTTGGGCCAATTTTTTTTAACTTGGCGAATTTATAGTTCTTTACACGCTGATTAAAAGTCTCAATGGACAAAAATCCTAATAACCTTATCCAATCCCACCAAAATCACACTCTAAAGTCAGGAAGATGTATGTTACTGATTGATCATTGGTCAAGTGCCTTACCAAAATATTTAATTCTGTAGTAAACCCATGGTCACTAGACTCAAGCCTGACATCCCCCAAACATTTAACTACTTCCCTTTTCCACTCCCTTAGCACTTCCACCACCGACCGCTTGTCATGTGACTTTTTCCTGTCTATGGACTGTGAACCCTCTAATCGTGAATTCCGTCACAGCCACCTAAACGATCACAACCGAATATCCATCGACCCCGACAATTAAACCCCAACTCCTACTTACCACCCCCTCCACCCCATACCAAAGCTTGCCATGTGCTTAATGGTTGTAAAACTGCTTAAAATTTTGTCCCAAGGCTAGGTAAACGATCACTACCCAATACCCTTTGACCGCAACAATTGAACACCCACCCCAAACTGTATTTGCCACTAAATGGACAAACACATATTATACACACACGCGCACATAAGACAGCTTTCTCGAGTAACCCTTGCAAAAGTATTGGGGTCGAAGGGTCGAGTAGTGATTATTTAGTTGGCCGTGGGATCGAATTCATGAACAAAAGGTTTCACAGCCAGTAAGCAGGAAGAAGTCATACGACAGGCTTTGGTATGGCCTGGAGATTGGAGGGGTTTAGTTGTTGGGGTCGAAATGTATAAGGCAGTGATCATTTAGGTGGCTGGGAAAGGTCACGTGGCAGGATTTGATAATTTTTTTAAGAATGGCTCTGTTAGTTCTCGTTCGGTTGCATCGTAGGATATTAAAAACTTGGAAAGTCATATTAAATTAATTAAACGTCGAATACAAAAACAACTAACACTAAATTCTGTTGCAAAAAATTGCATTAATAAAGCATTTTTCATTCTCTAGCTGCGTCTAAAAATTCTTAAAAAAAATGTTTATCTACGAAAGAATTTTAAATATTTTTAAACGCCATTATACTGGCCTCGTAATTGTGTAACTTTGCTTTTTTACCATCTTTGTCCCTCACACAGTTTCGGCAATCCTTCTGCTTACCCTTGAATTTTTAACCCACTTTGAAAAATATATCACCTAGAGACCTTGTATCTTAAAACAAATATTTTAAAACAAAACAAGAATAACTTGATTTTGTCAAATAGTAGAATTTTTGAAAGTATGCTTTTATTAAAATATATTTGATTTTTTTACAAAACTTTGCAGAAAGAGTACATAATGACTTCTTTGTTTAAAAAATGTTTGGCCCAATTTATAAAAAAAATATTTACCGTAGTACGATCGCCATTTAGTCAAGAACTCTGCAACAAAGTGAAATATAATTGATATTTCAATTAATATTTTTCTCTGGCAAAGATATATTGTCATTATTTCAAATTAGTCAGTACTTATCTTAACCCTATTAATTATTATTAAAAAAACACTATTTATCCAATTTTTTGTTTGCCTTCAGGAATAAATGTTTTTAAAATTTAGCTTTATTATATAAATAAATAAATATGTGTCGATCCTATTTTTTTTCTCCTTGCAAAAGATTTTTTTAACTTCTGTTACGCCTATTTATAAAATGTTGTACCAATAACTTTGTAATCGTTAAAATACCGCTCCCCGTTTGATCAGCAACGCTGCGCACAGTTAGAAACTGGATGCGTGACCGCCAGTGAAAACCGTGTGTCGTTGGTTGTGGTTCGAATCCACGATAAATTGTAGGTCCCACCTGGAAGACTTTGCCCAGACGTTATTAGGGGGTAGTTTAGGGATAGTGGGTTTTTACTAACGCCCATGTTTTGGTACGTTGACGAAACTAAACACCTACGATCTCTTACGAAAGTAATGAATTACCCCGTATAACATATATTAACAGCAATTTTAAAAATTTAAAGTTAACATATTATATTTTTCAGCCAAGAACAGAACCGTGCCATAGTGTGAGTAAAAGTTCGTGAAAACGGGGGGCTGGCATGGGCTGCTCCCCCAGCGCGTTGCTGGAGCAGATCCACAAGGGCAGTTCGGCCAGCCTGGACAAAGTGGACAAAATTGCCAACAAGAAAAAATCGCCAGAGTCTGTTAGTGTTTCCACCAGCTCTACAACTACTACAGCCACTTCACCCGTACAAATTAACAGCTTTGCGAGAGGTAAGTTTATCTGTTAGATTTCTTATTTTTAAAAATTTTAACTCTAAAGTATCAGTAAGCATTGACATTGTTAACTGTAAGATAAGTAAGAATTTTCTTAGGGTTTGGTAAAGCGGCATCCCTTGTGCGAAATAAACCGAAAATACTGAAATCAGACTTACACTATCCTTATGAATTCTGTCTAATTTAATGGCCTATTTTTTTATATTAACAGCAATATCCTGAGCTATTTTTTATCATCAAAAGCAATATTATTTTAATATTGATTATTATTATTTTTTTTTAATAAAAACCTGTTTCAGACTGTTATTTTAAAAATTTTAATATAAATTTTTATATACTAGAAAACACCAAGCAAAAAAAGTATGTAGATACATAATTTTAAAAAATATACCTACTTCAAAATTAGGACATAATTTTTAATTTATACAGACAAAAAATCTTAAAAACTAAGTAATTTGTTTATAAATAAAACTTTGCATAATGCCCTTAGTTTTTTCAAAATACAACTACAACCGTGACAATATCCAACTTGCCAACTAAACAAGGAAACCCTATTACCACAACCCACGCGTTAACGGCAGTAAACTGAATGACCTGTGATGGTATATGGGTGATTAGTTTAAATAAAAAGTATTTAGAATTTTTATGGGTATGATATATATGCACCAAGAATTGTGTATCTGTATATAATAAACAAAATTATTTCTAAATATATATTTCTTTCATTTTCGAAAAGTCTTACTGGAAATAAATGTTTTTCTTTTTGTTACTAAATAATAATATCATTAAGATTTCATTAATTTTTTCTATCTTGGGACAAGTGGCGTAACTAAAACATTAAGACGCTTGGCAAATTATCAGAAGGGGCAAGTCGACCTATGTGCCACCAATTTAAAAATCTTTTAACCGAGTTGCCTCCATCGACATTAGTAGAGTCCGATTTAAAGAAGAAAAGACCAGGAACGTCATACCAAAAGAGTCCGCGATTAAGCCTTTCTCTCTCTACGCTCCACCCATACGTGGTTAAATTTGGAACAGAGCGACAATAACGGGAATAATTTTAAAGTGAGAGAGAACAACGCATGCTGATGATGCTGGTGGCCTTTTCAACTTTAAATCGGACTTTATACTTTTATATTTTAAAAATTTTCCTATCCGTAGTTTTTATGTAAACATTAAAGCGTTTCCGGCTGGGACACCCTATATAACTCTCGTCTAGAGACACCCCGCTGACGAGCTTTTTGACAGTGTTGACACATGAAACATGCTTTATTTAATTATGCAGAGACTCGGCGCGTAATTTGAAAAGTAGGCTTTTCATGGGTCTTTTCTAATACGTCCGCGCATTTTTACGTCTGATATATAATTGAACCAGAACTAATCATGACCGACTAGAACTTGTCTAAATTATCCCTACAGAAAAGGTATTAATAAAATTTATATAATTTTTGATATGGTAGAAGTTACAATTTTGTGTAATTATATATTCCCCGGGTTTTTTCTAATACTTTGTTAAAATTTTGTTTGTAACTTCTACAAATAATTTAGACAAATTCAAAAGCCCTAAGTTCTAGTCGGTCATGGTTAGTTCTGGTTAGCAAAGCGGCTTTTTATTTTCCCCCATTATATTTCAGATGTAAAACTGCGGGAACGTATTAAAAAAGATCCCAAATTATTACATTAAAATGTAATTGTTTAGCCAAGTCCCTGCATAATAAAGCATCTTTCATGTGTCAACACCACTGCAACACTATCAAGAAGCTCGTCGCGGGGTGTCGAGCTAGACGCGAGTCCCTATATATACCATGTACTTCGGATAAAATTAAAGAACTAGAAAAAAAATTACAATTTGAACATATTAGAAATTCCAAATATTATTTTTTTAAAAATAAAAATTTTACTAGGGTGTTTCTTGAAAAAATGCTGACAATTTAATTTTTTGCTTATAGCTTCGTAAATAAAAGTTATATAGGTAACTGAAATAAAACATCCTATTAAAGAAGGTTTTGTTTAAACTTACGAATTTGTTTGCAGCTCTTTTTGTTTTGAGATATAAGGAATTTAATTTTAAAATAAAATCGTTAATATGAAACAAACCATTAGAAAAGTGGTTTAAAATTTTTTGATGAAATGTAAGAGAACGAAACGTTAAATTTAAAACGGCTACTGCCGCAAAGTTCTTCAAAAAGTGTTTTCCATTTTTTCCTATACTCGTCAGATTCCTCATTAGGAAAAGTGTATGGAGACGCAACACATTTAGTTATAATTAAAATCTAACGGATTTTTGCATTAGTTATGCCTAATTAATTAAGTTATATTCGGATTTTTTAATTTATTAATTTTTGTTTTTGCTTTATTTTAAAGTAAAGCTTAAGTCTATTATACATTTTGTGCAAAAAATGCATTTTAAATCTTTTATTTTCTTTTATCCTCAAAGAAGAATTCACTTTTAGCTGAAACGCGCCTTAAATTTTAATAGAGCTTCAAAGGAACAATGGATAGATTATTTTTATCTCTAACGTAATTAACGGTAGCAAATTAATTATTTTTACCCGTAAGTGTATTTTTCGGATTAAAAAGTTTTGGAAAAGAACAAAGTAAAACTTTGGAATAAAAAAGCGAATTGGCTTGATAGAAAAATTGATTTTTAGCTTATGCTAATCTTTAAAGCGTTAAAAGACTAGATATGAGTAATAGTTTTAATAATATTTAAAGTTTTCTTTTCAACAAAAAAAAATGTTTTTATAATAGTATATAAGTTACAATAAATTACGTATAGCAACTAATAAAAAATTGAATCTAACTGTTTTGGACAATTAAGACACTATCAAAATTTAATTCGCGTTTAAAACTGTATAAGCTTTAAACCAAAGAGCTTATTTAGTAGTACTAACGTAACTTAAGTACAGGGTTATTATTTATATTTTGACACCCACTTACAACGAGAACTAAAAAGGATAGAAAACACTTTTTTTTATAAAGGTTTAATAGTTTTTCATTTATTACATTTTGAGCATAATGAAAGAAACAAATGATCATCAAAAAGTTAAATTAATAAGTATTTTTTTTAAATGAAACACCGTGTATATTTTTTAGAATGAAAGGTCTATCCATTCGTTTATCAAAAATGTATAGATTAAAACCTTCTGGATCTATTTTTGTGGGGTTATTTAAAAAAATATATTATGAAAGGCCAAAAAATATAAACCTCCTAAGGAACCGGTCCGATTTTGTTTTCAACGCGATCAACCGTAAGTTAAGAAAAACCATTATCAAGTGCAGAGAAAAAAGTGGAAGCTACGTTGAAAATTTGTAATTTTTTCGATTCCTTAAGTGCATAATAAAAATTTTTTTTATTTTCCAAGGCCATGTTGATTTTTACTATTAATTAAATTTTTCATTTAAAACTTAAATACTTTCAAAACGGCTGAACGAAATATATATATATATATATATATATATATATATATATATATATATATATATATATATATATATATATATATATATATATATATATATATATATATATATATATATATATATATATATAAAAAGAGGATAAATATACCTTTTATATTAGGGTGTTTTATTCAAAAATTAATTTATTTGTTTTTAATAACTTTTTGATGTTCATCTGCTTTTTTTGTTTTACCCAAAAATAATAGATGAAAAACTATGAAATTTTTATACAATTTTTTTTTTTAATCCTTTTTAGTTATCGTTGTAAGTGGGTACCTTTTGAGTATTGACAAAAATAAAGGGCATCCTCAGAGATTCCTCAAATTTTAAAAATATGTTATGTAGGTAATAGCTAATTTTGCAAGTATAGAAACTTCAAAACATTGTTGCAAAATCTAAAAATATTTCAAGCTTATGAATCCAGATTTAGTGAAAATAGTCCTGAATGGTTATAATAGAAATATATTTTTTCTGTAAGCTAAAAATTATTTGCCTCTCTCCTCAAAAGAAAGAAAATAAAAATTTATTGTTGGAACAATCAGCTATGCTATCACAGAAATTGAAGCAGTCCTAGTTATTATTACATTTTTAGTTGTATCCAGAAACTGGAACATCATCTCCACTATCCAAGGAATTTCCTTAAACTATTTATTTTCCAAGAGGCAATAACTGTCCAATTTCTGCAAATACCAATAAAAACCTATATTTTGTATTGTCGTGGTAAATTTATTTTTGAGTTACTTGCGAGACTTCCAAAAAGAAACCGCTTTGGTCCAGGTCCTAGATTATAGATTCTTGCAAACACAGAATTTAAAAAGTCGACCGACCCTTTCTAATTTTTTTTTACTATATTTATAATTTTTCCTTAAATAAAAGTAAAATATCTTACACAATTAAAGGCTATGGCAACGTCCCATTACAAATTTAAAAAAGGAGAATAATATGCTAGCTTTGTGGATCTAACCTAAAACCTAACTTTTTTGTAAATTGTGTTTTGAAAAGTTGGCTGTGGTTTTGAGCAATAATTTCTGTTTTTGAAATGGATAGACCAAAAAAGAGGCTAAGGTTTGGAGATTATATAGTGTGTTTACTTTATTAGCTGATAAAGGGATATAACGTTTGATGCTCAAGTTGTGGCCTAAAACCTCCCTATTAACATTTTTTTTTTAAATTTAACACATCAATATGTCAAAAACTGTAAAAAAATACACAAAACTTTATATAACATAAACTATGTATTTTAAAGAGACCTTCATATTAAGTTATATAACCCTTGTGTCTAAATGCTTAATATTTTTTGAGTTATAATCAATAAACAACAAATTCTCAGGCTTTTCTCAAGGTATACGCCTGGAAAAAATTTAAAAATATTTTTTTTGTTTTTTTTTTTAATTTGTCATTTTATTTAAAGGGGTTTGGAATTCAGCTAAATAAGGTAAATGTTTTATAATAAAAAAACATCAAAAGTCACAAAAGGAAAAAATATTTTTTTCTTTATCTAGAACCAAAATTTTTGGTCAAAATTACATTTTCGTTTGTATCTTTTTTATTTATTATTTATCTTATCAAAAATGTTTATATTACTTCTATAAGTATAGACAATTTAAAAAGTTTTTTTTTTTTTTATAAAATTTTTTGTATCTCTTATAGTTTATACAGTAGTAGTCTAAACATTCCGTGGTAGCAGGTTTCTGTCGGTAAATGTACCGTTTCGGTTTTCTGGGTTTTTGCTGTTTAACCAACTTTGCCTTTTAATTCGTGTTCAGCGGAAAAAAATATACCAGAAAATCCTAGTCCGACACCCACCACATACCTCTTTTTTGGTTTGTTGTCTGTTTAATTAATTTTGACCAACTATTTAGAAATAAGATTAAAATAAAAATTAATTTATTAACAAAATAATAAAATTATAGTAAAAAAGCGTGGGGTGCTTGATATTAATTGTTAAAATTATTTTATTATTAAAATATAGTAAATTGCACTCTACGCTCTTTTTACCAAAATTGAATTATTTTGTTAATGACTTAATCTTCATTTTAATCTTATTCCAAATTAATTGCTCATAATTAATTGGACTTTCTATCACTGTAACACAAACTCTTCATACTCAAAAATGATTTGGTAGTTTTTAGTCCGGTTTGCTATAAAAGCGTGTTTTTTTGTTTTTTAAACTATAATTTATTTTCTTATTTTTTAGTCTTAAAACATTATTCATCGTCAAAAGTAATCTTAATCTTGATTTTTTTTAGTACATCTAATATTTGTCAATAAATATATTACGGCCAACAAAACTAAATTTCATATGAATAAGGAAAACCCCAACATGAGGGCCGGTGTAAAACCCTTTCTTCTAAAATAATTTGTTTCGTTAGCGTTTTGTGTATTTTGTTCTGGTATGTCGAATGCGCAAGGATCGCCATTTTAAATATGTAATATATATATATATATATATATATATATATATATATATATATATATATATATATATATATATATATATATATATATATATATATATATATATATATATATATATATATATATATATATATATAGCGTGTTCAAAATTAAGTCGGCACTATTGCCAACTTTTTTATTATACGAGATACAAGTTAGGTTAAATTAGCAAAGTTGTGTACATTTTTACGCAGATTACAATGATGATAATAGAAAACCAAATGAACATCAGAGTAGAGAGTTATTCACAAAAATACACTTTTTTTAAACGCAACACCCTGTATTTGTTGCGTTAATTCGATAGAGAATGTAATTTTCTATACAATTAGTTATTAACATTTTTTTTTTCTAAGATGATAAATAGCAGACTTATTTCAATTTAAATGCATTTTCCGTAACTGGACGTAGGCAGCCATGGAATTCTTAAAATCGCATTTTTTGTACAAATTATATCGTGGTACGCCATGTCAGAAACCAAATTTAAATAAATTCCGCCATAAAGGATATAATAACGCATAACTAAGTAACATTAATAAAATACATTATGCTACCTAATAATGGCTTTATTGGCATCATCCAAAAAAAACACATTTCTTAGTAAATTCAGATATTGTTTGCCTGTTAAAGATCCTTTATAAAACACAGGTCCAACAATTTTTGATCCAATGAGGCACCATCCGTTTAAGCAAAAACATCTTTGTGTATTGAAAGGATGATGGCGCAGGAGATTGCAATGCTCCAATAATGTTGGTTCTTTCGGGTAAACATGCCTCTATTACTAAAGTTAGTATCATTGCTTTAAAGAATTAATCGTAAAAAGTTTGGATTTTTTATAGCAGCATTTACAAACCATTGGCAAAAGTTTATTTGCCTTTTGTAATCACCTGGCAACAAAGTTTGTGTGGGTCTGTATTTCTGGGGTACATAATTATGTTTTTTTTTTAAATTTTATTTATGGTCCTGAGCATAGATCAAGATCTGACCTACAGTCTCTTGTGGTGTTTTCACGATCAGACAACTTTTAAATATGCCAAAATATTAATTTCTGTTTGTTGATTAATTATAAAGGTTTTTTAATTTCTACGCTTAAAAACACTTTTGTTTGATTAAAACTCGATAAAGGAGTAAAAAATATCTTCTGTTTGACATATTTCTTTCTGGAAATAGTTTCAGTCTCAAGCCTGATGCCATTTTTTTGGAAAATTATGTAGTATTCTATCATATCAACAAACTTCTCCAAATGACAGCATTTTAAATAACAGTGGCATAAATGAACTGTTGCCTTATGATTTACTAGTTCTCACTAAAACATGTTATCATTTGTTTTTTTTTTTTTGTCATAGCATACTACGATAATTTGTACAAAAAATGCAATTTTAAGAATTCCATGGCTGCCTGCGTCCAGTTACAGAAAAATAGATTTAACTTTTTTAAATTTTTAATTTTAGGAAAAAAATGTAAATAACGAATTATATAGAAAATAACATTCTCTTTCGAATTAACCTAACAAATACAGGGTGTTCCATTTAAAAAAAGTATATTTTTGTGAATAGCTCGTACATCTGATGTTCATTTGTTTTTTTATTATCGTTATTGTAATCAGCGTAAAAATGTACACAACTTTGCTAATTTAACCTAACTTGTATCTCTTATAATAAAAAAAGTTAGCAATAGTGCCGACTTAATTTTGAACAGGGAGTATTATATATATATATATATATATATATATATATATATATATATATATATATATATATATATATATATATATATATATATATATATATATATATATATATATATATATATATATATATATATATATATATATATATTATATATTTAAATTTAAGCTTGTTTAAAATATCACAATTTAAAAAAACAAAAAGAATTTAAAGATGGTTTTTAGGCCAAAATTTTAAGGAGTTGTTTTAGGTTTTGATCAGACTTTTAAAATATGAAAATACCTACTTTTTTAGATTTCTTGCCAACAACATTAATGGACATGGATAAATCCAATTAGGCTAGCATACTTGTGACAAGACGAGCCCGTATAAGACAATCCTGCTAAATCAAGTTATTTTTCTGTCTGCAATATGCAGCTAGTGGTCAGTGGCTGACTCACTAATAACTAGTCTAATACTATAAGTGGTCAGAATTTATGCATTTACTTATACATTTAAATTTGTAGGGTATATCTTTTTTTTACAAACAATTTTTTTGTTAATAAAGGGGATTATTAAAGACAATATACTTCTTTTTGAATAACACCGGCTGCTTTTAAAATACCGAAACGCCGTTTTTTATTCTATCTTTTACTTTTTAAATATTACTTTCCTGTTATTAGTTTTATTAACAAGAATTATTTTAAAAAATAAATTACAAACAATAAATAAAATTTAACTAGTCGTAAAATATATATTTTTTTAAAGCGTACATCATTAAGCAGATAAATCTTGCTTCGAGCAGTCAGAAACTGTTTTAACAAGGCCAATACAAATCGTGTTAGCATCAAATTAGTTTTACAATCGCTGTTATTTCCATCAAGTCGGAAGCTTTATCAATTGCAGGTCTGAATAAAGTTCTGATTGAAAAAGGTTTTTTTTTGCTCTACTTTTGATTTATTTCTTTCGTTGTTTTGTAAACCCAAATGTTTTATAAAATAAATATTTAAATATTATTTAAAACGAAATGTTTAAGTTTAAGTTTAAATGTTATTTATCGGCTAAAATTGTTAACATTTTTAGACTACATTACTTTAAATATTCCACCTTTTTAAAGCATTATTAAAAAGACGTTCTTTTTGATTTTTCGTATCTCTTTTTATACAGCAAGTCAGTAGTAATTGGATGAAAATAAAACAAAAGAGCTGTCCAGTACGAATATCGTACACCGTCTACTGCCATTTATATTATATTAAAAGAAAATTTTGTAAAAGATATGGAAAGGGAGTTATATTATGGTAAATTACACACACAAATGAGGTACAATTTCTTAATTGTCTTAAAAAAGGACATACGATATTAAAAAACATATGCATGCTAATATCCCATTTTTTTACTTCTTATTTTTTAGTTATTTTCAGATAAGTGTAAAAATTAGTATAAAAGTATTCGTTAGTCATTTTTTAATATTAATTACAAAAATTATAATAATTAGCTATAAATTATATTCCATTGGGGACGATTACACAATTGAAAAAAAAAACGATTTATTGCAACAAACTATCTCTTCTTTCTGTTGTTTGCAAAATAATGAAAACATTTATTAACTCCCAAATCTTAAAGTATCTGGAGAACCACAAGATCTCACATGATAGACAGAATGAATTCCGTCAAGAAGATCCACAGCTGATCTTCTTTTCTTTGTCCCACACAACCGGAACTAGTCCCTTGAGTTTCTTGGTGAATCCTAGATCGTTGCTCTTGACATATCCAAAGCTTTCGATCAGGTCTGGCATAATGAGCTTCTAACGGTCTTCCACCTAAGCTTTGCTTTTGGCTCTCCTGTTTCCTTTCTAATCGACGTATATTGGTTACTGTAGACGGTCATTCTTCCAGCTTCTACCAAATTAATTGTGGGGTGCCCCAGGGCTCAGTGCTGGCACCCACGCTGTTTCTTCTACACATTAACGATCTTCTCTCTTCCACAATTAATCCCATTAATCGTTTTGCTGACGATAGTATCCCCCATTCTGGTATTCAATTTCTTAAGCCACCGTGTAATTCTGATTTAGAAAACAAGCCCAGGTCAATGCAGATATCTCTTTTACAAGACACAACTTATCTTGTATTGGGGCGCCAAAAATATTGTTCAGTTTAATGCCACAAACACATTACATCCATAGCCTCGGCAGCTTCAAAAAAGCTTGGATTCCTTTTTCGAGCCAGAAAGTATTTCTCTTCTTCCAATCTGTATACTCTGTATGTATTCCAAGTCAGACCCTCTTTAGAATATTGTTTTCATGTCTGGGGGATGGCGTCCCCTACAATACTTAGCATTCTGGACTCCATTCAAAGAAGAGCCGTTCGTCTTATTATCCCACGCTCACAGAAAGGCTTCCTCTTCTTGCCCACCGTCGAGCTGTAGGGGATCTGTCCCTCTTTTATAGGTATTTTCACGGCTTCTGCTCAGAGGAGTTGGCCAGCATAATTCCTCTCTGGCAACTCCCAACAGAGCAACACGTAGTGCAACTTTTATGCTTCCTTTTGCAGTTCAGTTAGAGAGTCCCTGATCTTCCCGCTTTCTTCGTTCCTTTATCTCCAGAGTGTTAAGGCTATGAAACCTGCTGCCCGCAGAAGATTTTTCTTCTCCTCCCAATCTCCAAATATTTAAGTGCCGTGTAAGCAAACTCCGTCTCTCCACACTTAAGACACCCACGGAACGTTAGTACTTAGGCATCAGCCTTATAAAAAAAAAACATAATTTGTAAAAAAAATCTATAGAAAAATTATTCTATTACCTTCGAGCTTAGCTTTTCTTAACGCTACGTGGTAAAGAGTAAAAATATTTAAAGAGATATCGCCCGCCTTGTTATTCATTTTATTTTGTAATACCCTTCCTATCTTTTAACATTTTAATTAATATTTATCCCTAAGTTTTCTCTCACTTCCTTGCTTTTATAATATAATAGTAACTTTTGTTAACTGAGTTATCTTAAGTTTATTTTTAATAAAACATTGTAGTTAATAATTTTTTATATACCAAAAATGTAAAATTCTTTTTTTTTAAATTTCAATATAATATTCATAAAAAAAATGATAATTTAACAAAAAAAAATGCAAAAAATATTTGCGAACATTTTAAAAAATAAAGAAGTTAGAGCATATTGTTAAAAATGCAACGTTTTACTTTTTTTTGTTACTTAAAAAAACGAAATGGCTAATAACGTGCCTAGAGCATAACTATGTTACCAATAAAATTACTTGTCTAAATGTTGCCCTTTTTAACTGTTCTTTTAACTCTGATAGTTTGCGAGATCGCAATATATTAAATACCAATTTAATATTTTGCATTTTTTTTCCTAAAAGATATAAGCTTTATTTATAGGATCATTCGATATTGGTCTATTAAACGTAATTTATTATTTGGCAATTTTTTTGTAAGGGGGGGGCGATCGCCCTATTACATTAAAATTTAATATTTTTTTTAGGGATATGTCAGGGGGAATGATGGTTTTCCAAATAATTTATACTCACAGCTGGGTAAGATTCGCATAAAAAAAATAAAACTTAAGAACAAGCCAGTAATTAAAATTTGAAAAAAACAAAAATGACACAAAATAGATAATTTAAGATAAACCGTTTTTTATATTTTTAAAATATTCAGATGGATTTAAAGAACATTCTAAAAGAATAAAAATTATTTGGTAGTATGCTACTTATAAAAATAAGTTAGTTATTTATTTTAAGAGTAAAATAAACGTATTTTTTTTTGTCAAAAAACCAGTATATTGTTCGTTCTACAGTTTGGCTGATAAAAAGATTTTCTTAAACACATGTTTCTTAGAGGTGGTTTCCCGATAACACTTTTATTTTTAAAGATATCAAATTGAAATTTAGTGTGTCGGCTTTAAATATAAATGTAAATTGTTTTACCTATTTACTTTTATTGAATTACTTTCAGTTTGAACGAAAATAAGTAGAAATCTTTAGCAAATCACTGTTTTTTTTTTATTTCGCTAGGATATGACATTCTTAATACAATCACAACTTGTAATTTTTGGGCACTTTTACTTCACAATATTAGGGTTAATTATGTATTATCGTAACATTTTTGTAATATAAAATAAATCGATGGTTTACAAAATTTTATCCACTTTACATTGTGTTTTTAAATACAATCGGGTTAGGTTTAAAATCAGCAAAAAATATATAATTTTTTAAAATTGACAGAATGATGACATAACTCTTACTATGAAACAAGTTAATTCTCACTTTAGGGTAATTTTATCTGCTAGTGAGCTAAGCTTTTCCCGGTTACTGCTGGTATGTATAACTATTTATAAATGTCTGACTTTCAAGTTTGTAATTTGACTTTCAAGTGGTAATTCTTTTAGAGAATAATTTTTTTTTATAATTATTATTACTAACTTAAGCATTCTACTTGTACATCTTACAAAAATTTGTTTATTTTTATTTATTGTTAATTTCAAAAAAAATTAAAAATTTTCCCTTTTACTTAATCTCAAAACCAACTTAGATTTCAAATTCCAAAAATTATTTCGGCATTCCGATTAAAGATCTTACGGAATTTTAACTTAGATTTCAAAATTTCGACTTAGACCTTTTTTAGATTCAAATTTCGACTTAACTTTAGGGGGTTTGGTATAAGGAAAGATCAAGTCAAATACCGGGGCCTACCCTGGGGAATATACTGTATGATGACCTCAGAAACAGAGCTTCCAAATGGCGCAACACTAATGGGTTTGCGGATGAATTGCCGTGGTGGTGGTGGCGAAACATGAGGAAACACTTATAAAAAATTTCAAATACTGCCATTCAAAGGGGGGAATTTGAAAAAGGACGATTGAATTGCACCAAAAACCGAAGCAGTCCTTCTGGCTACCAAAAAAAAAAATCCAACCGATACAATTTATAGTGGAAGGCATAGCGGTGCCAGTGAGTCTAGAAATTAATTTTTGGGGGTTTGGGTAGATACAAAGCTACCTTTGCCAAACACGTGAAGAAAAAATCAAAAAAAGAGAAAAGACTATCGTTGCAATATCAAGTTAGAAAATATTGGGGGACCCGTTCATCGAAAAGAAAAAAAATCCGAGTGTGATTTATTCACAAATTCTGTATGCAGCTCCGATTTGGATAAAATAACCGAAAAAAAAAGTTTAAAAAAAAATGGTCGAATCCAACGCCGGATGGGTTTTGAATAAGAGGCGATAGGACAATATCTAAGGGGTTCGAGTAATATCAGGGTACCCCTATTGACCTACTTATAAAGGAACGATATGAAAAGTTAGTGGAGAAACACCTAACCCGGGGGAAACACTTATGTCTAGGTAAAAAAAATGGCAAACGGGGACCAGGTCGATGGACATGGAGACTTAACCAAACATCGATATTGGATTAATAGATTTTTGAAAAAATGGACTATTACCTTTTCCCGGATTGTCTGGTCATGGATGTCTCATGACTGAAAAAGATTTACTGTAAAGACGTAAGATTGGGCACACCCTTTTAACGCTCGGGGGTGGAAAAAAATAAGACTTTGGGGCAGAATAGAAACAGGGAAAAAAATTTTTTGAGGAAAAACCCCTTTTCATCTGAAACAAGTGGGGAAACCACCTATAGAACCATTAGACAAAAAAAGAGACTGAGGGGAAAAGACAGAGATAAATATAAAAGGCTAAAACCGAGAAAAAATCCAAAAGACCTCAATAGGGAAAAAGGCTTACACCATCCCTTAAGACCTACTTGGGCCGCGAAGTAATGCTGAAAGCGGTTCCCGCCCAAGGGCCAGAGGGGGGTTTTTGTGGTAGGGGCACTAAGAGGGGTAATCCGGCATAGCTGGCAACGAACACCGGGGTTGCTAGTCTTTCAAGTTTTTGCCTCGGTATACAAAAAAATCAAATACCGAGATATAAGTCAAAATTGATGTTTAATCGGGTTTAGGTTGGTTTTTATAAAAATAAAAATTGGGGCCCCACCCCCAAAACAACCCCCCTATATTGATTGGTTTTTAAAAAGTTTAAAAATTCACTTAAATTCCATTTTCCCCTTAATTTATAAAATTATAGATTATTTTTTACCGTTTTTACTGTAGTTTTTTTTTAATATAAAAAATTTTAAAAATTTTTTTTTTTCGACTTAATTTTAAGAATAATCGATTTGTATTTTTGGGGGGCTCAAAAATTTAGTGGGAATTTTTTTTTGTGTTTGCATACTTGTGCTTTCATTACCTCCCCTTTTTTT
>JAHBCN010018235.1:0-17294 GCA_019359885.1 Listronotus oregonensis
GTTCTAGTTAGATTTGGTACTTTAATATTATTGTTTGGTCACCAACTGCATTTTTGGGTGATTGCACATACATTCATAGATAATGTTTTTCAAATAGTTTAACTTTAACAAGTTGGTGGCAGATTTTTCATTTTGAGAACGTTCCAATTTATATTATAACTAAAAAGTAAATAATTTGGTGACGGATTAAATCACACCCTTAAAAAATTTATAAAATGGATGGTTAAAGTTTATGATTAAACATCCGAAGCGTAAGATGTAATCTTTATCTCTGTTGTGATCTGCAGCCAAATTGAAGTATTGATTTTCTGCAACCCTTAAGAGAAAAGGTAGATTTTATTCGACACAAACGACCCAAACGGATAATAAAAGCTAAAGGGTAAAAGGATAATGGACTAAAAAGTTTTGTTCGTTATATTGTATCCAGTTTTAGTAGAAGTATCAAAGTTTTGGGATTCTAAGCAAAATAAACGGTTATATTGGGAGAGGGTCTTGCCGGTAAAACCATCTTTGTTGTGCGGATTATAGAGCTTTTCGAGAACCTTCACTGACCATAAATTAATAAGGCTTTTATGTTTTTAATAACTTACACAAATAGCAGCGTTGACTTTACGAAATAAGCTTTACATTATTTGTTTTTACAATGTCTGTAAATAGGACTTACATGAACTTTTTTTACAGTTTTCTCAATGTTTAAATAAGAAAAATATTTTTTTAATTACCATAATCAGTAGTTGCCCCCAATTATTATGCCATCCCAATATTTATTTTTTATGCTAAATTAATTTATTTGTTCTAAAATTTATGTGAACAAATTTATAACAGTTACAATACAAACTGTCACCGTAAAATATACCCAAGAAATTGCCTTCATGTTTAAAATAATAACTGCGTTTATAGAAAATTAATAATAAACAAATATTTTTAAAAACAAGCTTTTATTACATTTACTAAAAAACAGAAAATAAACTTTAAATTAAATCAAACCCATCAATGTATTACATTTTACAATTTATATAATACAAACCTTTGTCGCGAGATTTACCTATTAATTAAATTTGGGGTGACATTAATAAAATAAATAAAACTAATTTATATAGAAAAAGTATCTCGGAAATTATAACAAAAAAATATATACAAATATTAAACGTATACAATTGTTTCTAATATGTGGTCATATAACCCTGTTTTTCTTTCAATTAATCTGTTAGGCATTGACTTAATTAAATTTGATATTATATCCTCATTAAGTTTCTTCCAGTAGTCTTAAATTTCTTCCTATAGTTCATTAGAATCCTGTGGTTTAAAATTTTCTTTATACATCTTTTTAACAATTATTCTCCCAAACATTTTCGATTGCATTTAAATCTGAGCTATAAGGGGACCACGGCTGTACGTCTAAATTATTCGTTTGAAATCAATTCTTCACAGAATTTGCAGTGTGAACTGAACAATTTTCTTTTTGGAATATAAAGTTATCGTTAGGATAAAGTTGTTGAACTGATGGAAGCATTATATTTTCCAATATGGTAATAGACGTTTCGGCGGTAAGTCTTCCCTCTATTTGCCAGCAAACACCGGCTTTATGGATACTTATCCAGCCCCATACATTCACAGAAAATCATCCTGATTTGAAAACAAGGAAGCTTGTGTAGCGTGCTTCAAACCTTATGTTATTTGGCCGATAAACGCGAATTTGGCCATTATACGATAACTGTAATGTTTTTTCATCCGTACGACCGTGTTCCAAAATTCCGGGCCGCGGTATATATAATTTAACGCAAAGATAATCCTTAATTGTTGCTGTTCTGCAGTGAGGGATATTCTTTCGCTGCTGGTCGGTTTTTTAGTTCTGACTTACTAACTCCGTTGCTGGGCGTAGACTGTGATTCTGGAAAATCTGTATGAATAACAGAATCTCTTGCCGTTTTAAATGGATTTTCTCCCTTAGATATTCTTCCCTGTTCGGGCGTTGTAAGGTTGGGACTTCTCTTGCTCCCAACGTTGTTTAATTTTTAATATCGTTTTTTTTATTTTTCTGAAAAAAGCCCGCAACTTCACGAATTTCTTACCCTTCTCCAATTTTTACCAATATTTCAGTTGTCTCAGTTTCAGATAAGTGACGTGGCATTTTTTTTTTTTAAGTTTGACACACATTGCCACTTTCAAAATTTATATGGGTGACGCCAATGCTTAGCATATTTAGAACACGATAACCTCTAATAAACAATTATTGACATCAGCCGGTTTAACGCAAATTTGGCGAAGATTGTTTTCGCTCTAATTTTGTACCCCTTTTTTATGAATACATCTGTACTGTTAGGAAACTGGTAACGTTTAATAATATTTATTGAAATGGTCTTTCCCGCCATGGTTTACTACATTTTGATTGTATAATCTTAACACAGCTTTAAGAAAAACAGGTTTACACACTTAGAGTGCCTACGGAATCTCAATTTTTTATTTTCTCGTTTGAAATGTAAAAGAACATACAAAAGTTATAAATTATTGAACTGGTTGGTCACTTAACAGTAATCAAACCTTTTATAAAGCGAAAGTTAAAGTTTGTAATTAATCTGGAAAAAATATATTTTTTAATTTTTTCAAAGGTTTTATTTTAAAGTTTGCACATTAACTTAAAATTAAATTTTTAATAGCATTTTCAAATACATATTTTAGATATATTGCCAATTAACCTCACTTTTTGGTATTTTACTTAAATTTTTATAATTATTTCCCCAACTGGCGCCCATAAGTGGAATACCGATTTTAGGTTACTGGATAAGCACATGCAATTGTCAAAAAAAAACGTTTTTTATAAGTTTCAAAAATACAATTTTTTTCCAAGTGACCAACTTTTGGTGGTCACTGTATAATTTCATCCTAACCTACCAATTGTACATTAGGATGTAGCCACAATGGTATGTCACATACAACTTAATAAAAGTAAATAAAAAAATAGTTAGACACTATTTTAAACAAAACATATTCAAAAAGATGGCTGACACCCAAATTCATAGATTTCTTTTTAATGTTTGTAGTATAATTTGATGCAGCTTTCGAATACAGGTTTCAATCTTATGTATATTTGTAAGTCGATTTCGCAATTTGTTCTTAAGTAACTTCATTTTGAAGAAAAAAAAATCATTTAAATAAAATAAACTAAATACCGTTTTAACTTTTAAAGCATCGAGCTAAATATTTTATTTCACTTACTAAAAGCCAGATACATTTTGTATTCAGTTTCTGTTGCAGCGATATATCCGCCGCATAACACCAATTGCAAACTGTTGGATATCAATTTCCCTGAAGGGTAAAACAACAAATTGTGTTATTGAAGCAAATTCGTAAAAATTATCAAAATGATTTTCAAAGTTATCTTTTCAGTTAAAATAATACTTACTATCGTGGGATTTCAATGTATTTCGAAACATCGATTCTGAAAGAATAACTTTGGTGGATAACTAAAATCGAATAAAAATAAGTGTGATAACATAAGCTTCTATTTTAATCATTTAAGCTTTGTTGATGAACCTAATGTTGTGACACTTACTTTCATTCGATTTTTGTTGATCCTCTATAGTTAATCAACTAAAATCGAACCGCAAGAATGCGCCTTTTCTCATTGGCAGAAGCAAAGCACAGTTTAATATCTCTACGGGTTTATTTTACTTATCTTAGAAAATACTAAACAATTAAAGAAAATTAAAACTTTTAATTTTTAAATCCCAACAAACGTAAAAATTATCAACTACCGAAACCAAAACATCAACCAACCACTTTCTTTTCTCAGGCTACGAACTAATTTCATCTTTTCGACCCCATGGCAGTGTATGTGCTGACGTTCGCAACGATCTGGCTTGTTTTTTTTTATCTTGGGACGGTCCACGAAGGCTGATGCCTAAGTACTAACGTACCGTGGGTGCCTTTTGCTAGAGTTTCAAACCTCAAATCGGATGGACCTGATATTCTTTGGCTTAAACTTGCTTTTAGATCGTTTACCAAATTCATCTGCGGTATATACCGGTGCCCATCTGACAATCCCCCTCCGAGTTCTTTGACTTTCTTTCATTAAAGATTGACACTATTATTGCCCAGTTTCCATTGGCCGAAGTAATCGTCCTCGAAGATTTTAATGTTCACAATAGGGAATGCTAAGGTTCTTCAAAAACTAATCGAAACACTTAAGGCAGAGTAGCTGAAAACTTGTCAATCAGTAACTCGCTGACCAATTTATTTATGGAACCTATCCATTTCCCCAGGGTTCCCACCAATAATTCTAACCCCCTGGATCATTTTCTTATTCTAGTCCTGAACTCTATCAAGCATCAGTAACTGCTCCCCTTGATCATGGCTTGGTCACTGTATCATACTCCATATATTCAGAGGCAACTGAATGTACACCTCCATGCACTGTCTGGTACTATAACTCGGCAGACACCCACGCCACGGTACGTTGTTACTTAGGCCTTAGCCTTCATGGACTTCCCAAGATAAAAAAAAAAGAAAAATAAAATTTCGTAAATAAAAAATTGTAGGACACGTTAAAATAAAGCCGTTCGCCAAGTTTCAGGCGGTTGGTAATATTTTTTTTCCTTTAGGTGTACTATGGCCTAATGGTGACAACTTAAATGCACAAATATTCAGTTCCTGTTTGACCTTCGATCAGTGAAGTGTTCGCGATAAGAAAACTACATAGTTTTTTCCGGGAAGGCGGCTGAAGGCGCTGTATCAACAGCTTTTACCATCGAGGATCAAGGAGAAACTCAAGCCAAACAATGGAGTCCTTCTTCTGGGGATAAGCGCTGTGAACGAAGATTCCCAGACCTGTTCCTTTCTGAGAGCCCCACGCACAGAGATTTTCCCAATGGCGGAAGATGGTTGCGCCCAGAAAAGGAAAAAGGGGCAAAAAAAATGAGCAAAGCAAGACCAAAAACCCAAAGGGCCCGGGGTAGTCTTGGTCTTGGTTTTCTTGCAAGCCTGGTCTTGGGGTTGGTTTTTCAAACCAAAAAAACTTGGGGTTGGGGTTGGTCTTGCAGCACCCGTCTTGGTCTTGCTGCAAAATCTTGCTGGTCTTGCTTTTCTTTGGTTTAAAAAAAGAGAATATATTTTTTTTTTAAAATTTTTTAAAAATCCCCAAGTTAACCCCCAAAAGTACATTTATTTGATTAAAAAGCATATTTTTTTAAAGTAGGGGTTATTTATTTATAGCGCTCCATTTTTTTTTGAATTAAAAAAACAACCCTGCTTTTATATATTTAGTGGCATATAAAAAATTTTTTGTGATAAGGGGAAATTTTTAAATTTTTTTTAAAAAGTATATAAAAAAAAAAAAAACAAAAGTCTTGTATGGAAAAAAAAATTTAATTTAAAGATGAAAAAATTTCCCGTGAAAATGATTCAAAGAAACATTGGTTTCTGAATTTAAAAAAAAAAATTTTTAAAAAACTTTGTAGTTCATGTGAACTTTTTTTTTTTAAATTAGTTAAACATTTTTTCCCTACAAATTTTGTAAAAATACTTTTCTTTGCATAAAATTTTGGTCAATAGTGTGACAAAAATCGATATCTCCGAAATCGTTTATGATAGTTTTTAAAAAATAAAATTCAAAAATTAAAAAACAAGAAGGGCATAAAATGTGGGGAAAATTTTTTCTATTCCAGAATTTTCCCCAAAAATCCCTGCCACTCAAAAAACCCCTTTTTTTAGGTTTTAAACTAAAATAAAAAAAATTTTTACGAAAAAAAACCCTTCAAAAAATCGCCCCTTCCCCTATATTATGCTGGAAATTGTTGAACGGTCAAATAGGAACAATGTTGACGTAAAAAGGTTTTTAAATATCATTTTTCCGGTTTTACAAAAATAACGCCAAAAACCTTTTTGGCATTGTTGTGACCTTCCCCCTAAACCGGAAGTAATATTTAAAATTCATTTATATAAAAAAATTTTTTTATGACAAACAAATATTTTTTTTTTTAAACCATGGGTTTTTTAAAACAATTTTTTTTGGGGCCACTTCTTACAATGTAGAACAAAAATAATTTATCATCATATTATATCAAGTTTCTTCTTTTTGTCCCCTATTTTTTTAATGTCGTGAACGGTTTCGGAGATACCGGGTTTTTCAACCCTTGAGTCACCATCTCATTTTTTTTTAAAACATGTTATTAAATTTTCTCGTTATCGTTGTTGGAGAACTATAGATAAACCCCAGCGATTGATTTAATTATTATTTTTTAAAAAAAGAATCTCTTAGTTATTATATAATCCCTTTTTTTTGACAGTTCCCGACATTTTTTTTGTCATGTCTGTATGAAATACCTTTTTTATCCAAATTTGAAAATTAAATGATATAAAAAAAAAAAGTCCAAGGGGTGCAAAGTCTTCAGGTCGGTCTTGGTCTTCGTAGTCTTGCCCCCGGTCTTGGTCTTGGTCTTGGTCTTTACCCCGGTCTTGGTCGGTCTTCCCAAAGCGAAAAGGCGGTCTTGGTATTGGTCTTGGTCTTGGTCTTGGTCTTGGTCTTGGTCTTGCTGCAAGACCGGGCCAATACCACCAAGACCAAGACCGGTCTCCTCATCACTGGGGGCAGAACTGACAGAAAACGGTTATGCGTGATACCAGTGCAGTTCTTGATCGGACCTCCCATTTTTTGGGGCCATAGATAAGAAAATAATTTGAAAATTTAAAATTTTGTGAAAATTTCGGTTTTCCGGGGGCTTCGGACCCGGCAATCCAAAATTCCACTGACAAAGCCGGGGGAAAGCTCCGTTGCCCCAGCGTGTGTCTGGAAAGGGGAGAGCTGGCAAACGATTTCCTGGGAGAAATCAAAGCCAATAAACGGAACAATCAATCAATCAAATGCACAAACATATTGTAAAGAATTAAATTCAAAAACAATTGTCAAAAAAGCACAAAAAAAAACCAGAAAGGAAACTGCAAACGTAACCATATTCCACGGTAACTTTTTAATAGTTATTAAAAAAAAATGCGAACAATCGTATTCTTTTGAATAATGTTTTTGGAATAAATTTAGTGTCAAGTCCCATAAAAAACGAAATACATAAGAATTAGTGGTAAATAGATTTTCCAACGATATTTTTATTTATTAGTTCGGTGAACAGAATAGAGCCGCAAATACTAGCGAGTAACTAAATTAGCCCCATCAATAACCCGGCTGTTAGTCGAACAATTGTTTAGGGATCTATTTGGCGCACATAAAAGATACGGCTAATGACCGTACACGTGGGGTGTATATCCCGAACACGTGCGTTTTTACCCACGCCGCCGTCGGTATAATTTGCAATGTTTATATTGGGTGAGATTTAGGTAGAGTAGTCAAATTCGGTAATGAAATTTGTGAGTATCATAAGGTTAGGCCTAATATACTGGGTAATAGAATATATTTAACATTTTTTAATTTTTCGTTATTTTAAAAATATCTAAAAATAGTTAATGACATTAATGGATATAAATGTAAAAATTGTTCCTTAAAAAGCCATTTTAAATAACATTTTACAATGTAGCACACCCTATAAAGTACATGATTTAATAATTTTGTAAAAGTTCTAGATATCTCTCATGCAATTGTCTAAATTAAATTGTTTCTAAATTATGACGGTTTTAAAATGGAAAATGGATAATGGACATGGTCAGTCTTAAGGCCCACTGTGTGTTCGCACGTCGTGTCGTGGTTGGGCCCAGTAGGATCTTTGTAACATGCGCTGGAGTTCAACTCCAGCCACTAACGTATGAGATGATATCTGAAGTAAGACAAGCGCAAGGCTTAACTCAAGGTGTTAGCATACCGTGCTGATGAGTGAATGACATCCTGTGCCTTATACAGGTTTCTCCAACGGTGCATCTGAGATTCAGAACGACGTCTTAAAGTATCTAGCCTTACTGCGGTAATGGGGGTCTACCTTAGTGGACTTTACTTCCTAGCTCCCAACAAAAGCGGACAGAACCGCTCTATAGGAAAAAAAATGACAGTCCTAGCAGACAAGGGTGCGCCGACCGAAACGGGTGAATCCCTTTGAAGGTGTCCCTGAAGTCACAGGCGCTGGTTTTACGGGGAAGGGCTAATCCATCCCGAACAAGCAGGTGCTTAGAAAGGGATCCCTAAATTTAAACAAAAGGCGGACAAACCGCTTTTTTAGGAAAAGGGAAATATGGCCTCAGAAGGTACATCTGGTTTCTGTAACATGGACCTATGACCCACGGCACTATACCGGGAGACCAGAACACATATTGTGCTTGTGTCCGGTAGCGGAAGTAAAGGGAGATGAAAGAGCCCTCTTTCAATTTGATATCGGATTTATTAGAAGTCTGATCCTATTGGGAGAAATAAAAATCGGTGTGAGCCACAATGGACCGGTCGCGGTGGAGGGCGAAAAAACAAAATGTTACTTTTTGTTGCATAATTTTTCCTATGCTATAAAACATTTTAAGACAATATTTTGTTAGGTAATATTTTTATAATTAAAATATTACCTAACTCTAACGAGTGACTTTCTTTGGTAAAAAATGATGTAAATGCCTAAGATAATTATTAAATCATTATTTTTTTGTACCATTATTATGTTTAGCTTTCGCACATGTCCTACATCTTTATTGCTTTTTTTCTAGAAAAAGATTAATTTGTTTTTATTTCCAGTTTTTGTATTTATTTCTTAAATATTTTTTTTTTTTTTTAATAAGTGCATTAAAAGCTATTATTTTCTTATATTTAGGTATTAAAAAGTATCTTTTTTCGATGTTGTGTACTGATTTTATTTATTTTAGGTACCAGAGCAGGCTATTCTCAAACCAACATTTTAAAATCTAATCTCGATACTTTCGATTCTTGGTGCTAAAGAACGTTTAAAAAAAACAATGTTTCAATATGCAAAAAAATTGACTTCGCGAATGTATAATCCACCTTTCTCGCTTAAGAGAGTTAAATTTTTAACGAATTAGGTTTAATTTATGATCAAAGCTTATACTTTAATCCACTTGTTGATAATATAATTCTTGAGAACTTTAAAATATCTTATTAGACGTAAAAAATACCAATATGGCATTAAAGAAATAACATATTTATCCAACTGTCCAGTGGGGATAAAACAAATTTATCAATAACCCTTTTCAGTAACACTAAAATCTTGGACTTCCATTTTTGTCAATCCCAATGGGTTCAGTAATGGGCGACATTTAAACGAATTTGATTGGCTAAGAATTTCGCGCCAGATTTTAAATATGTATGCATAATTTATCTAGATATTGAAATAAAAATAAAAGATCTTGATATTTTATAGAAAAGCAGTAGGTAATTAAAAATACAATTAATGAACGTTTTCAGGTATCTACCCGTATGTAGAACCTACCTATAATAGGTATGTATTGTTTATGGGGGATAATATATTTTTTTGTAATGTACATGTACACCTAGAGTATTCGTAATTTTGATGTACTTATACGACTTATACGAGGTGTTCCTATAAATATGTCCCAAATTGTTTAATTTGGGACACATTAAATGCCAAATAAACAGAACAAATCAAAAAAATTATTTAAAAAAATTTTGAAATTTAGAAAATAAAGCATGCATATGAAATTAGTTTATTTATTTAATATTCAATTATTTTTGTGAGAGAAATGCACTTCTTAAATATGACTACTGTTAAATCCTCTTGAAACTAAGTTAACAAATAAAACACAAATTTTAGACCAGGCACCTGAAACTTTTATTCAAATATTATTCAGTATGTACAATGTACAGTAAAAATAAAACACAAATTTTAGGCTAGTGTACTTAAACTTTAAATCATTTGATAAACTTCTCAATTTACACATATTTCTACAAGAAGTTACAAACAATACAAACAGGGTGAGTTACAAACAATCCACATGTTCAAAATAGGTATATCAGCAATATTACAGACTTTGTTTCAAAATCTAAACATATTTTAATTTTTTTTACATTTCGTACCACCAACACTTTTGTTTAAATACACTGCAGTTTGTAAACTATGCGGAGTTTTTTTGTGAATAGGTAAAGAATTAAATTTAGTGTAATGGTGATCCTGTAAATTAATATTAAGTTTTGTACCTTGCCTAGGACGACCAGCTGATAATGTCTTTTTTCCACTTAAACACTTTTTACGCCGACCAATTGCTGTAGGTTGAACGCCTATAAATGAGGAATGTTTTCTTCTTAATTGTTTATTTTGTGCCGTTTTCTTTCCATTTTTAAGAGGTACAAGTCCACTATATTTACCAAATGTATGCAAAGCACTAATAAGGCCAGTTTCTGTGTTTGCAAATGTTTTGGTATTTCTCAGCATTTTTTGCACTGCTGGAACAAAAATAATTGGTTGATTTTGTACACCTGTTGTAATTCTATCAAACAAATTTTCAAGTTCCATTTTCTCTGTATCCAATAACTTAAAAGTATTGACTTCATCCTTCTTTTGAATCAAAGTTTGTCTACTCAAGGGTTTTTTATAAGTTTCCTCGGAAATTTCCAAAGGCTTAAGTATGTTACTACCTCGGTTACTAGCGAGGTTATTACTTTCAAATATTTCTGTATCACTTAAGGAGACAGGAACTTCTTTAAGCGGTTTTAACCAATTACTAGGACACTTTTTTCCTGTGGCTACATAGAACATTGTTTGTTTGGCATTCTCAGAAACTAAATTAAAACCACTCTCAAGCTTGTCTTCCATATGAAGAACCACAGCGGATGCATGTGAACACAAACCGCCTGTAGTGCCTTTAGCGCAAGAACAAGTTCCATTGATAATGTCTACCCAATATTCGTTCTTATTTTCACTACATGTAACATTAAAAACACCTTGCATATCGATACATCTCTGAACCTCATAGGAAACATTGTTTTTTTGTTTGGGTAACATCCTTCTTAACATAGCTTTTGGATATCGACCATTTGTGAAATCTATTAGTCTTTTTTCCATATACATTTCATAACGAGTAAGAATATAGTCAACTAGCTGAATGACACTAAAGGCCATAACTCTGTTTAGGATACAGTCCTTTAGTATTCGGAACACCACCTCTACATAATTTGTTGTGTTACTACCTCTTAGCATATATTTTTGCCGGTAACATGTAGCCCAGTCCTCTTTGTAATTCCATAATTTTAAATAATATCTTATGAATAGAGGATACATTTTTGAGATATTACTGTTCAGAATTACGGTATGGTGCTTTAAAGCCTCCTCTACAGTTAAAGCATAAACAATGTTTTTGATCATGAAATATAGCTCTTGTCGATTAGATTGCAAAATGCTATGTTTGGTGTCACATAACCAAGTCCAACATGCTTTTAGGAAATGAAACTGGCACAACAAAAGCACAGAACCTGTAAAATTATTTTTTAGGGGATTTCTTTCTTTCAGGTCATTGTCAGTTAAAAATACTGTAGGGTAATTTTGTTTATAAAATGAGTTAGGTGGTAATATATTTTTCATTTCTTGTAATGCTTCATCAAAAACATACTCCTTTTCAGTGTCAGTTATGATGGCTCCAAGTGGCAAACCTCCCGCCACTGTTGGTGTTATAAAAAAATAAACTCGATGTCTCTGTTTGTCCATTCCACCAGAAGCATCAACCATTACCAATTCTCTACTTTGACTGATATTTTGATGAACACGAGTCATAATTGGAGTACACAAAACTACAAAATAGTGAAGTCCATCTTTAGTTTTGCAAAGCTTTGCAGTTCCTTGATTATTTATTTTACTGTATTCATCCAATTTTGCTTTTAAATTCTCCAACATCAGGTTTCCAAAAAAAAATGAATTTATCAGTAAAAGACACTATTGCGCAAGCGATCCAGGTTATTAACAATATTACACTTCTTTAAATTATAATGAAGGAGAAATAAATTTTAAGCTAAATGTTTATTATTACTTGTTTATGTTTTAATCAGGTATAGTTAGTTGGGCCTCTCGCAGCCTCAATGCAACATTTTTTTCCATTAAGATGCAATTTTCTGTCTGCCCACTGTTGCACAACTCCTCCCCCTAAAGGAAACCCTGGATCTACCACTGTGTACTTTAAAATAAGAGCAAAATTACCTGTAAAACATCCATACTCTTTGGAAAACTCCTTTTCAAAAAGTTTATGTACTACAAAAACTGTTGGAACATAATATGTATCTGCTGCCATTTCATAATAATTTTCTGGATTTTCCAGCAAAAAATCTGTTTTCAGACAATGTAAGGCAGATGAAGGATTATGACCTTGTCGAAAGAGACTTTGAAGTTTTCCTCTGGTCTCATCTGACATATCACGATATTTTAAAACTGCTGCACTAATTATACAATGATTATGTGTAGCCTTAAATGTTACAACAGCTGGCCATTCAGCAACAAGATTGTCTATATTCTTCGCTCTAGATTTAGCTATATACCTAAAAACATAGGTGTGCATCCACATTTATGGAGTTTAGATTTTAGCTTTAAAATAATACAAACCTTTTAATGACAATATTAAGCTTTGCTGGACAGTCTGTATTCTGTGTAGATCTTAATCCTTTGACTCTCTTATCTGTAAGATGAAGGCATCGTAGATCTACCCTGTAAATATTAATTTTTCCACAATTTGGATAGGTAGCAGCTATTCTCCAAGTGGTTTTCGTATGTTCCTCATAATTCTTAAGCCAAACCTGTAGAAAATATGATATTTTAGAAAGGTAAAACTTTATACAGATTGATTGCATTGTTAAATATTGATTAATAATATTCATGTAAAATAAAGTGAATTTGTTTACTTACTTCAGCAGAAGACTGATCCTTTACTTCTTTTATTCTCACCACTTTCTCATTATTGACAATATTGCCATTAGTATGCAGTACTAAATACGTATATCCCAGTGGAAAATTCTGCAAAATGTTTTCATCTACGTCCATTATTTATTATTATTTATTTTTAATTATTATTAACTCTAATAACTCTAACCTGCAAACAGTGCAACGCAGAAAGTATAAAACAAAACAAAGTATCGCGTGATCGCTTTCAACCAATCCAGTGCTTAAAATTCAGTGTCATAACTGAATCCATTGGGATTGACAAAAATGCATGCTGGCCGGCAAGACCTTTGGTTTCCCTGTATCCTTACCATATTCACGGGAAATTGGATAGATAGTCATTTTTAAAATGTTTTCGGTCTCGTCTTAATAAGAATACTCTTTAGAGTGGTTTGGGATTTAAATGCTGTTTTAATATTATAATAATTCGCTATTTTGCGAATCTTTTCCGAAGTTCCTTTAATATACGGAATAATCATAAATATTTGGTCATGCGGTGTCTTGTTTAAATTAGACTTTTTTGTCTTATCTTGATATTTGTCGATTGTTTCCTTAACCAATCTCTCACTGTCTGCCGTTCTGCTTAAGATCCCTAGTTAGATTACTTATTTCGTTTTGCAGGGATTTCCTACTGTTATATAAGGTCACTGCGGGGTTATATAGAGTACGTATGACCCCTTGCTTCCGTTCCTTAGAGTGATTGGAATTCTGGTGTAAATATTGTTATGTGTGGGTAGGTTTTCTGTATACCGAGGTACTTACGTCAAAGTCAGACTCATTGTTCATTTGTCTGTTGAAAATTTTGAATGGTTGGAGTCGATACTGCTTTTTGTTTCTATTTATCACACCAGGAAAAAAACTTTTCTATAAGCATACTCCCGAAGAAATTGAGGCCGTTCCGTTTTGACCTTTAGAACAAATATAACACCCCTTCTACTCCATTTTGACATTTAAAATTAAAAAAAAAATTTTTTTTATTCGGTTGGCAGATGGGTGAACGTGGTTCCTAATTCGGATCTTAGACTATAACAATTTAAAGTTTACTTTTGAAGTTTTAAAAATAGAGGTTAAAATATGCAGAAGCATTGTCAAAAGCAAAATATTTTGTCTCTCTTAATCTCCCGCAATAAAATCAACGTTTTTTATTTATTTCTACTTTTATAAGAGCCCAGATAGAGAGTTAGTTAACTCTTTTTAAATTAATTATCTACGGCTAAACGGAAATACTAAATGAAGTGCTTTCTTCCTTTATTAGATTATTTCCTGTACCAGGACATTTATAATATTTCAGTAGTGTTTTTTTAAATTTAAAAGTTCGCTTACGCCAATTAAAATTTTCCAGATAATATTTAAGTAAAGCTTTTAAAATTAATGTTTTTTTTTAAGAATTTTACTAAAAATTCTTAAGCAAAGTTAACTATATTTATTAAAACAAAATGAAATAAATAAACATAATTTTTTACACGACTGTAGAATAGTAAAGAAAAATAATAATAATAATATAAATATATATATATATATATATAAAATATATATATAAAATATATATATATATATATATATATATATATATATATATATATATATATATATATATATATATATATATAAAACCGGGTGCTGCATCGCCAGACTGGCCATAGGAAATCCCATGAAATTTTGATACATTGAAATATTGGCTCCCCTATTGAATTTACATCAAAATTGTATTAAACTATTTTAAAAGACGTTGGTAAGTTTTGGACATTCTAAATTTCTTTTTTTTCTGATAAGGCAAATAAAAGTTATTTAAGAAAAACTATTTGAAAATCGTTTGCATACCTGCCATACCTTAATGAATCCACCAGTAATAAATAAAATGTCTTGTCAACTTTTTAATTGACGTTTTATTAATTATTTCAAAAGTCCCAAAAAATTTCATTTTTACCGATATTAAATAATTTTTAAAAACTCATTTTTTTTAAATACAACATACTTATTTTTATCCTTTTTTTTAAATAGACCAATAATTTACCTACAAAAATTTCATACAGTTTTTATACCCATCTGCCACCGTTTTTTAAATCAAACAAATTTTATTTTTTTCCCTGTTTTTAAATACTACCTACAGTAAACCACCGACTTAATTTACAATTTACCTAGGTAGGCCATGGAAGTTTGTATTTTAAATTGCTCAAAACTATTTGATATATAAGGTAAAATTATTTATTTTGTTTGATTAATAAGGAATAAATGTTAAAAAATTAAAATTTGTTATATTTAAAAAACGGTGGCAGATGGGTTTTAGAAAGATGTATGAACATTTTGTAGGTTAATTATTGGTCTATTCAAAAATGGGATCGAATACAGTATGTTGTATTTAAAAAAAAAAATGAGTTTTAATCATTTAAAATCGGTAAAAATACAAATTTTTTGGACACCCTGTAGGTTATATTGCTTTAATAGCATATAGATCTTTTAAAAACATGCATTTCTAACCCCAAAAAAAATTTCAAGTATCCAGCTTGGTTAGGCAGGTAAATATTAAACCTTTTAAACATGGTGATTTTCCTTAAAAAAAAATAGTGTTCTTAAAAACGGTAAGTTATAGGTATAGGAAGATGTTAACAAAACTTCTTGAATTTTGTATAGAATCCGAATATGCAATAAAAAACAGGGTGTTTCATTTTAAATTACAATGTTGCCGTTGGTTTCGGTTAGATCTTGGAAAGCTGCAGTGGCCAAAATATTTTAAAAATGTAGATTATTTATGGGGGGTAAAGCCAAATTTCAAAAAAGTTTTTGTTTTTGATTCTCCAGAGCTTTTAATAGGACACTCAACGTTTAATCACCCCGTATTTTATATACAGGGTCCTGAAATACCTCCCGTCTTATGTAGCTCATTTATTATTTAATGTAAAATTTTCATATTTTGCAAACGTTACAGTTAACCTACGGTGCATTTCAGAAAAATAATTTTAGTTATACAGGGTGTCACAAAAAAGTGTGACGTCACGACGGTGCATTTTTTTAAATGGAACGCTTTGTATTTTTTTGTATATTTAGGTACCTCTTGTAGTCTCCTATCTTCCTCTAAAATTTTGTTAACACCGGTTCAGTAATTTTACAGAAAAAAAAAAAATATTAAAAAAAACTGTTTTGCACCATCGAATTTAAAAATGAATAAAAATATTAATAGCGCTTGGAATAATGGAATTAAACAACATACTTATTAAGTAACGTAATATTAGTCGCTTAGGTCATGTTTGGTTAATTCGAACTGTACAGGATGTCCAAAATTTAGTGTCAAATTCTTTAAATTTGAAAGCACTTTATTTTTCTTATTTTAAATGTAAGCCCCTGTATATTTTTAGGTCGTTAGATGCAGAATTAAAAAACAATCATTTTTCTAATTATAACCCTATCGAAATTCCTAACACATTTGAAGTTATTCGTTGAAAACTCATTTTGGCATCTATTTTAATAGTAATACCATTGAATAAAAATGATAGGTGGCTATGAAAAACAATTTATTGACAAAAGAGTTTCCTATTAACGTTAACTATTACCTAGAAATTGGTTAAAATTTAAAAAATGTTGAAAAGGTATTAAAAAAATTTAAAAGTTAGGTTTATTTAACATTTTAAAAAGGTTTTTTTTAAAATTTAAATTTTAATTTTTAAAAAATAAAAAAAATAATTTACTCGAAATTTTTTTAATACGTCAAACTAAGATTCTGTTAGTTTAATAAACTCCAAAATGTCCCAAAAAATTGTTTTTTATAAACCACCCATCATTTTTATTCAATGGCATTACTATTAAAATAGATGCCAAATGAGTTTTCAACGAATAGCTTTTAATGTGTTAGGAATTTGATAGGGTTATAATTAGAAAAAAAGATTGTTTTTTTAAATTTTCCCTTAACGACCTAAAATATACAGGGGCATACATTTAAAATAAGAAAAATAAAGGGGCTTTTAAAAATTGGGAAAAATTTTTACACCAAATTTTGGACATCCTGTACAGTTCGAATTAACCAAACATGACCTAAGCGACTAATATTACGTTACTTAATAAGTTTGTTGTTTAATTCCATTAATCCAAGTACTATTGGTATTTCTATTTATTTTTAAATTCAATGATGCAAAACATTTTTTTTTTATATTTTTTTTTTTTTCTCTGAAATTACTGAACCGATGTTAACAAAATTTTAGAGGAAGATAGATGACTAAAAGATCCCTAAATATAAAAAATAAAAGTTTCCCATTTAAAAAATAACGTCGTGACGTCACACTTTTTGTGACACCCTGTATAACCAAAAAATTTTTTTCCTGAAATGCACCGTGGTTAAAGGTAACGCCTGCAAAAAGAAAATTTTACATTAAATAATAAATGAGCTACATAAGACGGGAGGTGACTGCAGGACCTGTATATTATATAAAAAATAATTTAAAAAAAAAATTTTTTTATTTTTATTTTGATAGAAAAATTTAACAAATTTTTTAA